>PVJA010001004.1:0-61313 GCA_004027025.1 Myocastor coypus
GAACATTTTGGTTTTGTTTTTAGGGACCAGCTAGCTACCAATCTTGATTTTATCTAGAAGCACTCTCTGCACACAGGTACTGATTGAGAAGATGCAACCATATTTTTGAAATTAAATATACTACTGATGATTTCTAACCTGTCGCTCAATGTTTTTTTTTTTTTTTTTTTTTTTTTTTTTTTTTTTTTTTTTTTTTTTTTTTGGGGGGGGGGCGGGTTACAGCTCAGCTCTAAAAAGCTAAAATCCAGATCAGATACTTAAAAGACTAAAGTACTTAAATACAAATGTTCTGATGATTTGAAAATTTATAGCAACTTTACTTTGTTCTACCTCTACCATCTCCTCAATTTCCTGATGGTTATTATCTTCTATTCTAGTCATGCTTTGCTCCTAAATGAACTGAGGTACTTGGCTATAAATTTGCCACATTAAAAGTCTTTCCAGACATAAATTCCAATGAAAATTTGGGCTAATATTTTCGTGCCTAAAAACCTTAAAGAATTTACCAAAATAAGGATTTAGGTGTCAGATACAATTTCCTGGAGGAAAATACAGAAAAAAACATAAGAAAATTCTATTAAATATATAGTAGTTAGTGTTTAAACATTAAATACCTTTGATTTATTTGAACAAGAATAATCTCTACTTTTTCACAAATAATCTTAGTGATTACATACACATTTCGAGATGTGTGATCATCAGAAAGGAAATTATATGGAAACCACCTTCTACATACTGAGAGTATACCATGAATTAGGCATTATGTGGTGTTTCATAGAATTTATGTAATTTAATCCTACCTGGAATGTAGGCACAATCACATCAGTTTATAGATGGAAGAAACCAAAGTTTAGATAATTAACTTAAGATACCCAAAGTCACACTTCAGGTTTAGTACTTGAACCAGGTCTATTTGATCTCAAAGTTCACGTACTTAACCATCATAAAATACTTTTTCCCACAAGACTGTTTTCTAGGTTATATTTGGTTGTGTAACTCAAGGGCACTGGAGTGCACTGAACTTCTGAGGAAAGCACACGTAAGTGATGGAAATTTAAAACTGATATATTACCTAAATAACTAAGTCTGTTACAAACAGACTGCACTGAAAAAGGACAATGTCTGAGCATGGCCTGTCACTTAACCAAGTGTTAATTGAAGGATGTTGCAACTCCTTTAACAAAATAACAAAAGTTAAAAAAAAAAAAAGGAATAGTTCCATGTTTCCTATGGGCAAACAAGAACCAAAGAGATGAAGGTACCTGCCCTCGATCACACAACGGGCAGAAATGTACATGGGGGTGTCAGTGACACAGACTCAGGCTAGAATTTAGATGCAGTCTTCTCACTCTAGTCAGTGATCCTACAACTACAACTACAACTTGGAAACCAAAACATTCCACTGATCCATCTAGTGTAAGTCAGCAGAGAACACCTAGCTGCCTGTAATGCCTGCACTGGCTTGATGTTGTCAACTATCCCTTGATCCACATGAGTCATGATTCAAACTAGTCTCATTATGCCCTTCCCTTTATCTCCAGAATTTCCTTCTCCCCATGTGGACTCTTACAGTATTGTAACTTCGTATTTCTAGCCTATATGTTTTTAAAAGGCAAATTCATAAATGTAATCTTAGTGGAAAAAAAGCTGCCCAGTATAGAAGTCTAATGTGACAAATTTTATGAGACATGCACAATCCAATCACTGTCAGCATTTCGTTCTCTTATTCCCAACTGATTAAGTGCAATACTGTCTCCCCTACTCTTCCTTTGAAAAATAACTGCATATCAACTGTAGTGAGTAACTCAATTGAGTATCACAGTATATTTTTTTCCTGTTTAATAAAATGAAGCAATAACTGAAAGTGACAACTCAGATGCAAATGGGAACATCCCCCACCCCACTCCCTTCAAGAAATCTTGGTGTCTTCCTTTTTTTTTTTTTTTTTTTTTTTTGTGGAGTGGGGAAAGGTTCAATTACAGAATCTCTCAAAACACTTAGGAACTTCCATTTATTCTGTTCTGACTGGTGCTTGGTCACTCTCCTCTAGAACTGAAATCCCAGAATAACTTTGGCAAATCACTTGAAAGATGGCCAGTCTCTTTCAATTAAACAGACATATAAGCACAATGTGAAATTCAAAATCTTTTGGCTTACTAATCATTCTATGTTTCAATGCACTGTCTCACCTAAAACATTTACTAAATGAAAAGCAAACAGCAGAATTTCATCTTCCTTACAAATTTAATAAAGTGAGAAAGCTTTCTATTCTGCCTATAGTCCAACCCTACCTCTTTTGTTTTGGAAAGATGTAAATGAGGCCCTCATCCTTAAGTCTTCAATAAAAGAGAATCTTTAGGGGATAGGATAATTAACATTTTCATATATAATAGTATACACTCTGATCATTCAAAGACCTCAAAGTATATCAATGCTTCTACATGCTAGTGTTTGAGCAAGCCCTGTGTTTTCCTTTTCTCTCACTGTTTCTCCCCTCTTCCTCCTCCTGCAGTCCTGCTGACTGAATTAAAAGCTGTAGTACTGAGCTACATCTCCAGTCTTTGCTTGCTTATTTATTTACTTAGACAGGGTCTCACTGCATTGTCCAGGATGCACACCAAGTTGCAGTCCTCCAGCCTAAGCCCCTTGGGAGTGCCAGCACTACAGGAATTTGTTAGTACGTCCCACTTGATTTTTTTTCTTAAACGAGCATGCATTGAAATTCTTTTGTGCCTCATTTAACTGAAAAAAAAAAAAAAAAAAAAAAAAAAAAAAGGAGGGGGGTAAGACTCATTTAAAAAATTACCTTTGTACAATTACTAGTAATAGATTTTAAAAGGAAAAGAAGGCTATACTTATATTTTATCTTTCTGGATCAGAATGGAATGAGGCTAAAGAAAGAAAATGTACCAAATGGACAATCTTTTTGAGCCAGAGCTCGTGGTCCAAGATCCGGACCCAGTCCAACCTCAAGAAGGAAGAGAGACTGATTAGGGTGACAGTACATGGGAGACTTTAGAAACTCGAGTTCAAGTCCAACATGATTTGAATTTAAACCTTACACCACTTTTAAAACAAAGTAGTTCAGATGAAATTCTATTTTCACATCAATGACGTGTTGAACTTATCAGAGTTTGAAAATCTGTATTAGATCACTGGCGTAACAAACAAAAGGTATGGCAGACATAGCAAAGCGAGACAAAAATGATCACGACCGTCAAAATACAAGGAAGTACTGAGTCGGGGCACATACGTAAACACACAAAGAATTAGGATCAACAAGAAGAGGTCGAAAAGTGGATAAGTTATACTGAAAGGCAAGGACAGCGATCGTGGCGCCAACCCTAGAGACGAAAAAGGCCTGAAGAGCTCTGTGCCCGGTAGAAAGAGATGCTAAGATAATCTAACAAGCCACAAAGCACACCCTACAACACAAAGGAAGGAGGTCCCCTAACAAACCCGAAGTGGCTTTTTACTACTGTTGGAACTTTTGCCACGTAGTAAAGTCGAGGCAAAGAATTTTTGGAAAGTTGCCTCCAGGCATAGCATAAGTCAAATATTATCGCCGCGACCCAGACGCCCAACTAAAACTCCAGCTGCCCGGCTCGGGCGTCCCTGCCAGCCAGACTATGCGGGCCACGTCGGCCGCCGCGAGTTCAGCCCGCGTCCAGCCCGGGGTCCCCCACGCGGCTCTCCGCTCCCGGCAGCCTCCGCTCCGTCCCACAGGCCGCCGCCCCCAGCATGCACGTTCATTCATTGACCCGGGCGGAGAGACGGGCTGGGAGAGCTAGCCCAGGCAAGGGGCGTGCGGGACACCAGGCCAGGAAGACGGGTACAAGGGCTTACTTTGAGTATCTGTTAAGGAGATCATGGTTGCAGCGGCAAGGCCGGCGACCGCGGCACCTCGGAACGCCCAGGGTGGGAAGCTGAGCCGAAAGAAATGAAGCCGGGAAGCAGCCCAGGAGAGAGCCGCCACGTCTTCCGGAAACACGCAGTCGCTCCCGCCCCCGATTTAAGCCGGCTTTCGATTGGCTAAACCCGCTCCTTCTCTCAACCAATAACATGAGTTCTTGTTCGGCGACACGCCTGCTGGCCACACCCTCTGACCAATGAGAGAAGGTAGTTGTTTCCGATTCGCTGAAAGACGACCCGGAAGGGTGGACGCTCGGGGCCGGGTGGCGGGAAGGTTTTATTGGAGCGCGGCTGAGCTAGGTGCGTAGCGATTCTGAGCGCCTCGGGGTTGGAGACCCGCGCGTCAGAGGCGACTCCTTCCACTCGGTCGATAGAGACTGCGGGGTAACTCAGAGTGCAGCCTTGAGGAGACGGCAGCATGACGCCCCTTCCTCCGTCCTTCCCTCTCCCGTCAGCGGGCGAGGCCGGTGCATCCCGTACTTGTGCAGGGGAGAAATGGGCTCAGCTTGTCTGGGGACTTGGGCTTGCCGACCGGTTTCTGTGTTTTTTTTTTCTCTAGACTTTTCAGCTCCTGAGGCGTGGCCACCGAAGTTTATTTAGTAACGAGTAGTGCAGTGTATTGGGAAACACGCCTGGGGATGCCTCTTCCATTCCCTGCTTCCCAGTAGTGTAAGGAAGGGTAATATTAAGTTCTCCTTAGCTCCAAGTACAGGTTGCAACGATTGGAAAGATGTGGGTCTGGTTCAGCCTGTTGTACCACGATTTCCTTCAGTATTGATGAAGGCTATCACTCCGAACATTTTTTAATTCCCTTCGTGGATATCTTTTGACTAAAGCTTTTTTCTAGTTTTACCAGTTTTCTAGTAGACTCTGAGATGTATTATGCTGTTCAGTTACACAATTTGGGTAAAGGGCAGTGTTTTAACAGCGAAGGAACCGTTGAAAACAATAGGGAAAATTGGATATAGATCATATTTCTTGAGAGTGGATATATAGCCCGCTCCGTGGGCCTGCGCTAAATGCAAGGCTACTTAAATACAAAGCTTAAGTCACCTAATACTGGCTGTACTGGATGACTTTACAGTCTATAGAAGGAATAGTGCAATTCTAGGATGCAGAACGTGTTTATTCGCTTTTAGGAATGTGCATTCTATTAACCATTTAGGAAGACAAGATGCACCAATCGTTCTAGCCCCGTGGTTGGCTCCAGAATTCTGTGTTGGAGAGGCATGACAGGATGTACTCTGTGTACAGGATACTGATGAAGCTACTTTTGGAGAGTACTTAGTTTTAAATAATGTTGATTCTCTTGTCAAACTCCAGAAAATTTTCCAGTTGGGAAGAATCATCTTTTAAAAAGTTCATTGCAGTATATACAATTTACTTTTTAACTTTATTTTCTTTCTGCTTAGTAGTGGCAGACTATCTTAGCAGTTGGCAGAGCGTTGCCTGTAGTCCTCTTTGGTTGTTGCTTTTCCATTAAACGCATGATGCTAAGCACATTAGGCAGATGATTCTTTGCTCCTGATCCGTGTCACTAGTCCAAGTAAAAACTTGTTGCCATATCTGTTCTTTCATTTTTAGAAAGAAATTTGGATCTCCAGTTTCAGAAATGGCATCCATTTCAGGTTAGTGGACATGATTACTGTTTGTAGTTCACTGTGTTCTTTTTTTAAAAAAATTATTTGGTACAGACTCTCACTACTCAGACAGGTAGTGATCCTTCTGTTTTCAGTCTTCCCAGCTCTGGGATTACAGGTGTGCACCACCAAGACAGATCCCCGTGGCCAACTCAGCATGCCTGAGAGTGGGGACAGCACAGCATATAGTGTTGAGGATTGAATCCCGGTTCCTACAGTTGCCTAAGCAACCACTTAATTTGCAGAACTATCTCTCTGGCCCCTCTATTCAGTTACTTTTTGGGGGGGAGATAGGGGGACGTTCTACAGACTGTTCAGGGTCTCGCTACTAGATCAGACTTGTAGTGATCCTGCTATTTACAGCCTCCCAAGAGCTGGGATTACAGGCACATGCCACCACACCCAGTCTCAATTGCTGTCTCAGCGCACCTGGGGATGGGACCTGCACGGCATGCCTGGAGCATCAGACTTTTGGCCCATGCGCCTGCTTGCAGGCACTTTAATCCACTTAGCTGTTTGGCTGGTCCTCTTTCTGTTCAATTTTGAATTCTGTTTTTTGTATACATTTTTTTTAAAGTTCTAATTAAAGAAATGATGTTTTTAGGTTTTGGTAAAAACCTAAAATATATACAACAAAACCATTTAGTTTTTGTTAAGTAAAAAGTCCCTTGACAGTAATGACATTCATATTGTCCTGTAAATGTAACTACTCTCCATCTCTAGAAGCTTTTCATCATCTCATACTGAAATTCTGTATCAATTGAAATTATCCTTTACTTGTTTTCTTCTGGCCTTTGAAAGTTACTCTTCTATTTGCCTCTGTGTACTGGACTCTTAGGTGCCTTGTCTAGAAGGAATCCTGTGTTTGTCCTTTTTTGTCTGGCTTTCTTTGTGTAGCACAGTGTCTTGAGAATATATCCACCTTGTAGAATGTGTCAGAATTTAAAAGGTAGCAATGTTCTGCAGCATGTTTTGTGTACATTTTGTATTTCCATTCTTCTATTGCTGAAAGATTGTGTGTGTGTGTGTGTGTGTGTGTGTGTGTGTGTGTATGTGTTTTCACCTTTTTGCTATTATGAGTGATACTTCAGTGTGCACGGGTGTGAAAACATCAATGGAAGTCCATCCTTTCAATTCTTTTGGGCCTATAACTAGAATTAGGATTGCTGCATCATGTGGTACTCCTGTGTGCCCTTTGAGCCACTGCCAGGTTGCCATAGTGTGACTGCATCATTGCAATGCACAAAGTTCCCCAGAATACGCTTTTGGTAAACTTCTAGGAACCTAAAGAAGTATAAAGAATAAAATATAAAGCTGCTTGTACTGTTGCTCAAATTAACATTTTTCAACAAATTTTTAAAATTGTACATATGTGATTTTTAAAGCAATACAGAGGTATACTGTTAAATTCTATATTATTGATCCATTCTATTTTTAACTTGTGTACTGTTTTGCTGTTTTGAAGTGACATTATTTACTTACTTAACCTTTTAGCCTATGTCCACTTATGAAATGTAAACAATGCTGGATTGAACATAATGAAATTTAAATCTTTGTGTAGTTCTGTGAGTACGAGGAGTCATCAAAATATATGGTGAATGTTTAAATAAAAGTTATAGTAATAAAATTCATTGTTATTCATCTCAAACTACTCTCACTTTCTTCAAACATTACTGTTTTATTACTGTTTTTTTTTTTTTTTTTTTTTTTTTAAGAATCAAATTTAGGACCTTGTGCTTGCCAGGCAGGCACTATGCCACTGAGCTATATATCCTCAGTTTTTATCACTTCTTTTTTTCTTTTTCTTCTTTTTTATGTATTTGGTACAGGGTCTACCAGGTCTTACTACCTAGCTTGTGTTCCTAGTGATTCTTCTGTTTTCAGCCACCCATGTGCTGAGATTAGAGGCACCTGCCACCATGCCCAGTCAGTTGTGCTTTCTTATGTCTTTAGTCCACTCGGATTTTGCCTCTTGTACAATTCTGATGCTGTTGCATAGGTTCGTGTTACTATTATATTAGGTAAAATTAGATCAGAGAAATAGAAACATCGTGACTATTATAAAGGATATATGATAGGAGTTAATCCTTATGTCATATGAGAAGTGGTTAACTTTTTCTATGTGTGTTGTCTGTGTGCCTGGCCCTAGGCCTGAAGTTGGCAGAGCTAGAAGGTAGGAAGACAACATGCATATGGAATAGAGAAAGGAAGGATAAATTGCTATCTATGAAGATGAATTCATTTCTCACTAAAACCAGCATTGTTCTCTCATTGCCTCTAATCTATTTTCCATGACAGCGGAGACCTGTACTTCACTGTACCATTCCATGCAACCTGACACAGGGCTCTGATGGCTGGAAGAGGAGGCACCAGTGGACTCTGGAGTTGCCATAGACCCCACCGTTATACCAAGGTTCTTTAGCAGGAGCTGGAGTAGCCAATGAGATCACCAGCTTTCTATACTATACAGACTCTCTTAATATAGGAATTATGTGTGCTGCTTCCCTTTTGCCTTCCAAATCTCTGAGCGAGTTTTTTTGTACAACCCTAATCTAGCACTGTGCAAGGACAAGCACCCTAGGAGACATGGTTCTAGCTAGCCACGTTATGGTAGCACCAAGCCGCCAGGCTCAACCTTGTGTGCATGTGACATCTACATGTTCTTCTTTTTATCATATTTAACTCCCAAGCAAAGGCAATGGCAAAATCACATTTCTGCTTATATGCAATCATCCTTTGTACATCCTTTGATTAAGTACATGTTCATTCTCTCCCCAAAAGAGGAATGAAAAGTCAATATTTTTTATTTTTATTTATTTATTTATTTTTTTTTTTTGTACAGGGTCTCACTATGCAGCTTGGACTCTAGTGAAGTGGCCCACTCAGGGAACCCAAGGGTGGGGCCAGCACGACATGTGGTACTAGAGATTGAACACTGGTCCCTGTGCTTGCCTAAGCAGGCACTTAGTCCGCCAAGTTATCTTGCCAGCCCTCTTTATTCATCTTTGATTGATGCTTACTCCTGTGTTTGTGATATCATATTTTTCTTGATAATCTTTAATTTAAATCTTGACGTATGACATTGACTACTAATTTGATATTTTATGTTAGATGTTCAAGCAGGAGAAAAGGACCAAACCAAAATAAAACAATCCCACAAATGTGAGATATATATATATATATATATATATATATATATGTATATATATGTATATGCAAATAACAAAATAAGAAAGAAAAAGTTACTACAGCTCTTGTTTCTAAACTGGCTATATAGTCATAACTGCTTTCTTCAGCTACCTGTTCCTTTCCTGTTCCCCTCAGCAAGTGCCTTAGCTTATTGTGGATTCCTGCTAGGTAAAGATTTTCTATAGCTGTTTGCTTATATTTCACCGTTAGAATTTTCTGTTTACTTTAATTACATGACATGGGAATAATAAGAGGTACCCTAGAGGATGCCTTACACTTCAGGAAGTCCCTCTTACCTCTGTAGTGTCATAGCAGTCCTGTTTCCCCTTAACTCTCAGAGTCACTGACCCCACTTCATTTTTTCTAATATTATCAAAGTTAGATACTGTCAGGCTGGCCAAACAGTGGATTAATGCGCCTGCAAGGAGGCGCAGGGGCCAGGGATTCAATCCCTGGGGCATGCGGAGAGACGTAATTGAGACTGGGCATGGTAGCACGCTCCTGTAATCCCTCTTGGGAGGCTGTAAACAAGTGGATCACTGCGAGTCTGATCCAGTGGTGAGACCCTGAGCACCCTGCAGGCCCGTCCCTAAAAATAAAAAAACAAACAAAACATTCACTGCTGTCTACGTTTTATAGGAAAGCATGCTGGAGTTCAGGTCACTAACTGTCTTGCCTGAGATACTCAGCAGGTAAAGGGGAACTGAGATGGGACCCTTAGCCCCTGTACCTCCAAGATAGATCTTTTACCTGCTAAACTATTGTGTTTCTATGGCAAGGAACATCAAGTAATCAATAGGAAACTCCAAATTATGATTACCTCTGTGCACTCATGCTTCTTCTCCACACCCACAGCTCTCACAGAGGAACTGGATTCTGTGACCAGTGAGCTGCATGCAGTTGACATTCAAATTCAAGAGCTTGTGGAAAGGCAGCAGGAGCTGCTTCAGAAAAAATCAGCCTTAACCAAGAAAATAAAGCAATGCTTAGAGAATTCAGATGCTGGGGCCAGCAAAGAGTGCGATTCTTCACCAGCTGCTTGGAATAAAGAAGGTTTGCTCTTTCTCTTTTGCTCGTTTTGTTTGTTCTCTCTCTTTTTTTTTTTTTAGAAAACTAGAATTTAGATCATTCTGTGTGAATCAGTGCTTTCTTGTAGGCTTAGAGCTGAAACTGCCATTCCTTCATTGGAATGGAAAGCTTGGAGACAGCCTGTTTTTTACCCATATTCTGTAATCTTAATTTGAACATTTATTATTTGGGCTTTTTGTCCCAAAAGTGGTTTTAACAGCACTGATTCGTGCTTACAAAATAAGATACTTCCTTCAGCTAAATTTTCTAAGTTTTAACAACAACAACAAAAACCCAACCCCACATCATTTACACTCTTTGCCAAAATCTTGCTTATTTTCTTGCCTGCCACAGTGAACAAACCATTCTTGATTAATTCAATTTTTTTTTTTTTATGTGTATATTATGGCTGGCTCAGCCTGTCCTGGGGGTGGGGCTGGCACAGCATGTGGTGCTGGGGATTGAACTATGATCCCTTCAGTTACCTAAGCTTTCTTAAGCAGGCGCATTAGACCACTGAGCCATCTTGCCAGCCTCAAAATCTTTAATGAATTATTATGTTTACCATTTATTACAAGAGGATACAGCAGATGGAGTTGTGGTTGTGATGTTTTTATGGGGTTCTTTCTCAGGGATCGATGTTTAAACAGACGGTATTTACTCCAAAAATTCCCACTACTAGTTAAGACATTTTGGTTTTTTATAATGCTAGAAATTTCTTGATCAACTTCAGACTGTTCTTCAAATATCCATCTGAACATCTTCCTCTTTGTGTGGGCTAATTTTCACCTGGCAAGTGTTTCCTTTTTTATGTACTGTTCCTTAATATATCATTTAATGTGCTTTTGGTGTGCTTGGCTTAGTAAACTGCACTAACCTCAACATTATTATGAGCAAAATTTAGTGTAAGGGTTGGTCAATACTGAACATCTTACATTTGAGTTTTGTACGCTTCAAAAACAGTCAATTGTATTCGCATCTCCCTTGTGTTCCTAGTGGTTTCAGTATTAGCGTGTGCTTTCTCCCTAGATTTTCCATGGTCTGATAAAGTTAAGGATGTTCTGCAAAATGTCTTCAAACTGCAGAAGTTCAGGCCTCTTCAGCTTGAAACCGTGAACGTAACAATGGCTGGAAAGGAGATATTTCTGGTTATGCCTACAGGAGGTGGGAAGAGCTTATGTTACCAGTTACCAGCATTATGTTCAGATGGTATGTACTAATAAGAGGGAATTTTAAATTGAAATGGTTTTTCTAATATAAATCCTTTTTCAAATAAATTCCCAATTTGACATGTGAAAATTAAGTGTTTTTATTTTATGTATCTCTATATTAAGACATTTCATATTGAAATAAGTTATATTGGAGAAAGTATTTATTTAGAAATGGAGGTAAAGAGAAAATGATGAATTCATTTTGAAACATACTAAATGCATGATTCCTTTAGGACATCCAACTGGAGCTGCCCTAGGAATGAAGAATGTTTGGTCTTAAGCTTGGGCGTGAGAGGCCTATGATGACTTGGAGGCTGTTAGTGTGTGGACGGCATTAAAGCCATGGGATTGAATTATTTCATTTTTTATGTTAACCAAATAGCAGTGTTTTGGAAATAAGAGTTGAAAACATGGACCCTAGTCAGTGGGGCATTCTTTGAAAAAAAAAAAAAAAAAACGAGAAAGAAGAGAAAGTATTGTTGTAAATTAGGTGCTATTTGAGGTCTTATAACAAAATGCCTTAGACTGAGTAACTTATAAGCAACAGAAGTTTAGTGCTCACAGTTTTGGATCTCAAAGTCCAAGATCAAGGACCAGATTTGGTGTTTAATAAGAGCCTCTTGGAGATGACATCTTAGTGCTGCATCTTCACAGAGAGGGCTTCCCTTCTACCTCCAATAAGGGCATTAATCATATTCCTAAAGGGCTTGACCTCATGACTTGATCAAAGCTAAAGGGTTCCAAAGCCCTGCCTTTTTTTTTTTTTTGTCTTTTTGAGACAGTCTCACTATGCAGTTGAGGCTGGTCTTGAGCTCACTTTCATAGCCCAGGCTGGTCTCGAACTCGCACCAGTCCTCCTGCCTCAGCCTCCCAAGTGCTGGGATTATAGGAGCCCTTCCCTTTTAATACTATCCCATTAGGTATTTGATTCCAGCCAAAGAATTAGGGGCATGAATACCAACATGCGATCATATAAAGTAGGATATTTTAAAAGGTAAGAAATATTTGACCATGTTAAATGTGAAGATGTCAGTAATGAGAAAAAAGTTAAAATGTAGGAGAAATGATAATTGAATGGCCAAAAAGCCTGTTAAGTTCATAATTTGTATATATAGTTTTCAGTATTGGCCTTCAGGTTATTGTAAGGAACAAACTACGGCAATGCAAAGCCATATAATTTTTACAATTTGGAATGTGTCTTATAATTATCAACAATCTCAGTTATAAGCAAGAGGGCATATTATTATCTTTAACCAATATACTGTTTGCATATTTCTGCCGAGACTGAATTAGTATGTTACAAAAAGTAGAATCCTTATGCAACTGACATTCTTAATTATATAGCCTGTTGTTTTCATTTGGAAAGCTTTGGGATAACTTTTCCCTGATGTAACTCTTTAATATTTGACCCAATTTATATTAATGTATCAGGATTACAAATAGTGATTGTTAAAAGTGATAGGAAATTAATCACTCAGAATATCTAAATCTATATTTATTTTTGTTGGCCTGAATAAGGATAGAAAGTTCTGCTTATTCTTATGTTCACGTATTAGCTTATGCTCATCTCAGATCTTACTTTCTCATTGGCAGCACATGATATGTTGCATCCACAAATTAAAGGAAAAAAGGTTTATTTTAGCTTATTAGTTGTAGAGGTTTCAGTCCGCTGCCTGGCTCTATGGCAGGGTGGCAGGGGACAGGGATATGAGAGGAGAAATAGTCCATGGCAGGGCGGGCAGAAAACAGTAAATCTTCCTTTTTCTTTCTCCCATCCAAGCCTGTTTGTTGGTGCCACCCCTAACCAAGTGGGCATTCCCATTATCCACACCCAGAACTATGCAAAAGCAACCAGTGGACTCACTTAGTTATCACATAATTTTAATCCATATGCACACAGCTTAAGTCCAGCCACCTCTGAAAATGGCACCTATGAGTGCATGAGTCTTTAGGGGTCATCTAAAGATAAGTCAAAGACCTTGTTTTGTCATTTATTCTTTTTTGTTTGTTTTTGAGATAGGGTCTTGCCGCACAGTTCAGCCCAGCCTTTAACTCACCACTGTGTTGCCCTAGCTGGCCTCACAGTCATGGCAATTCTCCTGCTTTGGCTTCCCAAGTGCTGGGATCACAGGAATGGACCTCCATGATTGGTCTATTTATTCATATCTATCTCTCTTACTAGTGAGGGTAAGAAATAGGTAGTATATTGTTAAAAGTGCATAGAAACTTCTGAATTGTGTAATTGTGAATTATAACTTGTGTAATGCCTACCACTTACAGTAAAGAAGGTGAATTGTCACAGCTCATTCTATTGGTGGTCAAAGGCTTAAGGTAGATATTTTTCTCTTTTAGGTTTCACACTTGTGATTTGCCCATTGATCTCTCTTATGGAAGACCAGTTAATGGTTTTAAAACAATTAGGAATTTCAGCCACCATGTTAAATGCTTCCAGTTCTAAGGTATGAGTTCTGTTTTATTTTTCTTTTATAAAAATTTAAACTCCTGACTGAAATAGGAATCATAGCTGCAATAGAGTTGCTGAGGGGCTGGGGAGATAGCTCGGAGGCACAAGTGCCTGCCTGGCAAGTGCAAGGTCGTGAGTTTGAACCCCGGTCCCGCAAAAAAAAAAATGGAGTTGCCTATAAAATTTGTAAACTGATAAGTATTTCTGTCTGGAGTTACTAACTACTGTTCATGGGCCAGTTTTATCCCACTGCCTATTTTTCATGGCCCATTAGCTAAGAATAGTTCTTATATTTTATGTGTAAGAATAATTTTTGAATGATTAGTATTTTTTGAAATGTGAATTTATTTGAAATTTATGTTTTAGTGTCTGTAAATGTTGGAACACAGCTATACTTACTCCCTGATGTCTCTTGTTGGCTTTTGCACTGTAATGGATGAGCTTAGTACTGATAGAGTCCTTATAGCCCATGAAACTAAGTATTTAATGTCTAGCACTATTTACCAAACATTTGCCTACATATTGTGTCATGTTTTAAAATAGAAAGGCAGACCAAGTATGATGGCACATGTCTATAGTCCCAGCACTTGAGAGACTAACACAGGAGGGTCACCATGGGTTTGAGGTCTGCTCAGTTACATTGTTTTTTTATTATTACTTTGAATAAGAAATAACAATGAGACAGTTTCAAAACACAGTAGTATAGCTACAATAATTAATATAATGCATATTGTCATCGTTGCAGTAGTTACTCAGAGTACAGTATGCAGACATGACAGTTTTTCTAATCACTATGGGTGCAAAAATTTCTTTTCATTGAACTAAGAGCAAGTAACTATATACATAGTCCAGTGTTCCACAATAATAGTGGGTTATTGGCAGAACTGGCAGTGTCGGAAGCTGTTGATTTAAGCCTTTTTCAGCTCAGCCTACTAATCTGGCTTTACTTTTTATGCCTTGTGGTTAAACTTTTCTGCTGGGTGGTTAAAGGCAAGTTAAAGCAAGACCTATATAACAAAACATGTAACTTTTATATCACACAGGGTCAGTTAAATCCCCTCTGAATTTACCTAGAAACCATGTACAGCATTTTCCCAGAAGGACCGAAAACATCATATCATAGTGGTGTTTGCCTTTTCTATGTTCATAGTAGCACAATTTATGATAGCCAAATCATGGAAACAACCAAAATGCCCATCATCTGAAGATAGGTTGAAAAATGTACAGTCTTTTTATACAATGGAATATTATCCAGCTATAAAAAATGATAGACTAGAATTATATATAAATGGATGTATCTTGAAGATATACTCATAAGTGAAATAAATCAGACCTATATGTCTAAATATTGTATAGTCTCTCCCTAATATAAGAACTCAAAAGAAGAAATAAAAAGGGAAAGGCATAACACAGCTGAATGGAAATCAAGAACTTAAGCATTAAACAACAAAGAGATAGTAAGCAGAAAAGTTAGGAAATTTGGCAGGGGTAAAACCATACACTTAGGTATACAGGATGAATTAGACAATGGTCCTAAGAATCGCCAACAGGTTTTTGGCACTCAGTGTAGCAACATGTAAGAGTAAAATCATGCTTGGAATGTTTGTCATTTTGGTGTTAGATGTGTGCTGCTTCTAATGTAATTTTAATTATTGCTATACTCTCAAGTAAATATTTTAAAAGAAAACAAGAAAGGATATTTAAAGAGAAAACAAGACAAGGAAAAATACCATAGGATTGACTGGCTGCAATTTTGTATATGCTTAGATTTCTAAATTTCTGTGTGAAAAAGTGTATTAGTTTTTAAAATCACGTTCTATAGAGACGGGCTCAGACAAAATTGAGACTGGGAGTGGAGCTGCCGCCTGTACTCCCAGCTCTTGGGAAGCTATAAACAGGCAGATCACTAGGAGTCCGATCTAGTATTGAGACCTTGAACACCCTGTAGACCCTTGCTGAAAGCATAAATAAATAAATAAATAAATAAATAAATAAATAAAATTTATTTCATTTAAATGAATGAATGAACGAATGAATGAATGCTCCTTACTGGAATATACTTCCACGTTCATTTTTTTGTTCTCCTTTTTGCCAAGTGAAATTATTTCTTTCTCATCAACAATTTGGAGGTAGGTAAATCACCCGACTGCTGTTTGCACAGCTGCCATGAAGTTTAGGGGCATGATTTCGGGTTTTAGCGAACCAAACATCTGCTTCCAGAAGAGCCCCAGGCTGTCACTGTGGGGTAATGAACATCTTCATTTTCCACTTAGTACTGTAGACTGCCTGCGTGATTCTGCTCTAATCGTGTCTGTTTTGTCTTTTAATAGGAGCATGTGAAATGGGTTCATGCTGAAATGGTAAATAAACACTCCAAGCTAAAGCTAATTTATGTGACTCCAGAGAAAATTGCAAAAAGCAAAATGTTTATGTCAAGACTAGAGAAAGCCTACGAGGCGAGGAGACTGACTCGGATCGCGGTGGATGAGGTGCACTGCTGTAGTCAGTGGGGGCACGATTTCCGGCCTGGTATGTACACGTCTTCTAGAAAACTCGTGGGGCAAGGCACCGTGCTGTTACTCAGTGCAGCGGAAACCTCTGCTTCCGTTCAATTTCTCTTCTCCCATGGGGCTTACTCATTTTCTCCTGTCTTAGTGACAGAGGGACCAAGAGTCCCTTGCTTCCTTAATCTGTTCATTTCTGACTGCAGCCTTCAGTCTAATTGTCTTTATACTCCAAAACATGTTTACTAGTCAATGTTAGGTATCTCTGTGCCATTTCTCACCTCTTGATATTTTGTCACTTTTGTTGAAGAATTGGCAAATGCTTTTTCATTCATTGTTTTGGGTGTCTTTAACATCCCATCTGACTCTGTTGACAGATTTCTGTATCTCAGTGATCCTTTTCTTCAATCCACCCTCCCAATCCTGTAGGCAGAGCCTGGAATAAGTTACTCAGAATTGTCCTATCGAAAAAAAAAATCTTTGATTCAAAACAAATACTCTCCCCAAAAACAGCAAGAACAAAAAACAAGTGCTCCCTGGTTTCACCCTCTTCTCCGTGTGAGGCCCTTCACATCCCTGGCGAGCTCCACTTCCCTGCTGTCCTCTGCAGAGTGATCTCGTCTCCCCTCCTCCCTAGTCCTACAGCATTTGTCCTGCATCTCATGGCTGCCTCCCTGGCCTGCTCAGGCCCTGTGCCTGACTGAGGTGCTGGCTCCGTCCAGACATCCATTTTCTCCTTTCCTAGGATTTGGCTACCGAACAGTGTCAAAAGTAAGTTACCTATGCTTACCAATTTCCACTGCGGCTCAGCTTTTCACCATTCTCATCTGTCCTCGTTCCAGCTCCTGGGTCCCTTTCCTCCAACGAGCCCTTCCTGTCCTTAACTTTCTCTTCAGGTCCTGACTCACATCTTCCAGAGCTCTCCTTCTTCTCAGAAAATTGGTGCCTTCAGGAACTTTCTCCTCCCAAGCATTACCATTGTCCTTTCCTTTGGTATGTGTAGCTAAATA
Source organism: Myocastor coypus (assembly GCA_004027025.1). Taxonomy (NCBI): domain Eukaryota; kingdom Metazoa; phylum Chordata; class Mammalia; order Rodentia; family Myocastoridae; genus Myocastor; species Myocastor coypus. The sequence continues at coordinate 16,999 of PVJA010001004.1, forward strand.
AAGGCCTTATTAGGGTAGTGAAACCCACCCTCGCCTCATCCCTCCCTGCCTTCAGATCTTATTTTGCAAGCTCCTCACTCAGGCAGCTTCAGTCTCCTCAAGCCCCTCCCCGAAAGCGCAGAAGAAGCAGCGCTCCTACTTTGTCTCTCCCTGCATGGTATTAACCTGTGTCTGCTCTTCCCTTCTTTGTCACCCTTCTCAGCTCACCTCCTCCACCTTGAGTCTTTCCTGAATTCACTACATTGTTTCTGCCACCACCACTGTCCTGAAAGAGGTCACAGAGGCCCCACTCCTGGACTTTCACCACGACCTCCTTCGCTTCCCGCATAGGTCCATGAGCATTTCACCCTGCTCACCTCTGCACTCGTAGCCTTTCCCTCCTTACTGGCAGGTAGCCTTCCCACGTCCTTTTCTTACCCTTTCATCTTCTTTGTTCTTCCTTTGTTCCCTCCTTAAAGCTCAGTGTTCTGTAGGATTCTGACTTCAGTCATTATATTTTCTTACATTTCTTCAGCGATAGTTAACTTGTAGCCTGAAAACTGCATTTTCAATTTTGTTGAATTATTTGGGATGCCGACTTTGTTTTGCGGTACTAGGGATTTAACTCTGGGCCTTGTGCTTGCCAGGCAGGTGATTATGCCGTGAGCTATCCCTGGCCCTGGGACACTGTCTGATTTCAATGCTAAAGGCTGGATGTACAGGGTTTTTTTTTTTTTGTTTTGTTTTATTGAGAACTATCATAACTGTGCCATTCTCCACACAGCTCTCCACCTCTGGTGGCCACTAGAGGTTTCTAGCTTTTGACCCTGACTTTATATTTTCAACCTGAGTGATTGGATTACTTATGATTCTTACATGTGGCAATAAATTATTCCCATATCTGATTGTCTTCCGAAGTTCACATTGAAATTCCTAATTATTTGGGGAGGGTATGTATAGATTAGGTCACCAAAGCTCAATTCCTCCCTAAAGATGTACTTTTTCTCTTTCTATACTGCATTTGTGGAGCCCTATTTGCCCCATTGGTTCACTAGACATCCTCCCCAAGGATGTCTTCTCTCTTGAGGCCTTTGTTTTTTTCTCCTCTTCCTCCCAAGCAATTTCTTTTTCCATCTTCTCTACCTTAGAAAAATCACTCAAGCATAGGACATTACCTAAATCAAAACTTTCTCAGTCCACATAGTCTCTCAGTTTCTATGGGGATGGACCCCAGGATCCTAGCATATTCCATGCTTAGGTCTATACTGTCCTGCAAAAGCACACAGGCCCCCAAGGAGACAAAGGGCCTCACTGGAGTCGCTTGGACCCATGATTAAGATGTGTTGTCAATGCTACAGAAGCCAGGCAGTGCCTCGGCAGGCTAAAGAAGCCCTGCCACGGCAGGATCCTAAGCAAGCAGCAGGCAGCCTTGCAGGTGTCCTGCTGGGTCATCTGGCAAAGCTGGCGTGTCATGTGTGCAGAGTATGGAAGGGTAAGGTTGAGCAGAGGGAAATAACTTAAGTCGTCCTGGGCTTATCCCACCTCTGCAAGTCTCACCTGTCACAAAGGCCTGGCAGCTCCACCTCTAAAATAAATCTCAGGTCCTTTGTCCCTTTCTCTTGGCTGTGTCTCATCTCTTGGGCTGGGCTGAGCGCCTTTCCACTGGTCTCCTGTGATAGTTCTTTAACTAGTCTGATTTCAGGCCCATCCTTTGATGGCTCATTGTCCATGTAGCCACCGAGTGATCTTTTCCAAATGTTATTCCTTCCCAGCTTAACTACCCAGCAGGTTCTCTGTGTACTCTGAATAAAATCCAGAGTTCTCTGCTGGGCCCCATTAGGCAGTATGTGGTTTGCTTCTGTCTGTGTGCCTCATTCCTTTTGCTCCCTCTCTCACGGGGGCTCCACACTGAGCAGTCCTCTCTCTGCTAAAAGCCTAGCTAGTGGTTTGCTCTTTCTATTGTGTGGCTTCTTCAAGTTGCTCACCGCCTTTTCTCCACTGCCTAGGGACACGCTTGACCAACACTTACCTATGGATGAATGGACGCATGTAGGATTTATTCATATTCCTTTGCAGACTGCCTCTGCTGCCTCCATCTCCTAATACTCACCAGGACCATGGGGTTCTGGTTCATGCGTTTCTCTTCAATCTTTTCTGGCTGACCTGTGGAATCCTGATTTATGTCATAGTCTCTCTTATTGCTTCTGCTGTTTTTTATTTTATTTATTTATTTTTAATTTTTTTTTTTTTTTTACTTTATTTTTTCTTGTTTCAGAACCTTTGTTTGTTTATTCACTCATTTTTATGGCCAGCTCAGCCCGCCCTGAGGGCAGAGCTGGCACAGCATGTGGTGCCGGGGATCGAACCCACGGTCCCTAAAGCCACCCAAGCTTTCCCAAGCAGGCGCTCTGGGCCACTGAGCCATCCCTCCGGGCCCTTCTGCTGTTTTTTAAAAAAAACAATTTCCCTTTGTCCAGTCCTTCATCTATCTGTTGTTTGTACTATCCAAAGGTTGATTTCTGAAACATGAGTTTGTTGTCTGTCTGACTTGAAAATTAAATGGCAACCCTTCCTCTCCTAGGTCCTAACTTCCTAGAATCAACTGACTATGTTGTTCTTTGTTTTACTTAAACTTCCTTCCTATATGACTGTATCAGGATTCAAGCTGGGAAGCAGAGTTGTTAGGAAAGCTATAGGATAAGAGGCTCTAAGAATATGGCACAGGAAAGCTATGGAACTGTGGCATCTGCAAACAGAGAACAGAGAAAGAGCCAAGAGGGGACAGGTCAGGGACCATAACTCCGGAAGGCCATACCACATGACCCACCCAGAGATAACCAAAGGGTGCTTTACTAAGCTTAATGATGTGTCTCAAGTCAGTGAGGTGGACCACCAAGACTGACCATCACAGAGATTCACTGCAGGGAACAGACTTCATGCAGCTGTGAGAGAAATTAGGGAAGCCTGAAGGATTAGAGAGCAGTCACTGACTAATCCCAAAGCAGTGGGATTAAACCAGGAGAATGAATTAGACTTGTAGGAGAATCTGTAACTGGGGCATCAGTGCCATTGGGGACGACAAGGTCTCTGTTAGTGATTTAGCTAAGTAGCTCTCAGGGATATGGGCATGTTGCTAAGCATCTGATGAAGCCACTTTTTTGATTGCAAAGACTGCAGTTAGGAAGAAAAGCTCAGTGAGGAGTGGACAAGAGGTAGGCTGAGCTGAGACTGGCTGGGCACATCTGCATCTATCCATGATCCTATCTGCCCACAAAGATATTGAAGGAGTAATGGCAGCTGGTTCATCCTCCTTCCTAAGTCTTGCACTCATTTTTCTGTTGGGTAATTATAACTTGGGAGTTGGTGTCAGAGGAATTCTGGGAAATAGAATTCCCAGCTGGAAGGATTGGATGACATATTTACTAGCACAACACTGTGTGGTTTAAATGCCTCAGTGAACTTCTTGCTGTTGTGTGATTTCATGCCATTGTATTTGTAGTTTACATTCTGCCTAGTAACCATCTTTCCTGTCTGGTAAACTTCTGATTAGTTTTTAAGATGCAATGCAAATGTTACCACTGTGAAATCTTCGTATTTAACTATTTCTACCACATTTCTTTTTTCCCCTTTTTTCCAAATAGCTTAAATAATGAAGAGACAGGAAAGACCGCCTGGGTAGTGACTTAGATATGTATGACAATATGAGTCCAGAATGGGTTCCCTGAAATGGTTTTTATGCAGAGCATTACTCTCACCAGATTCATCTGCTCTGAGCTTGCCACTCTTGCATGATACTAGGCAGAAGAAAGGGTTTGGCTAATGGCGTCATCTTTTGTCAGTTTTAAGAGCTTCAGGTGCTATAACGAACCACACTATCTCTTGAATCTACCATTCAGCAGGTAGAGACTGGTGTGTAGCTTGAAGGCATGTTTAATGTTTTCTTTCTTACCCAGGAAGTTGTACCTGTAGTCAAGAAGATTGTTTCTGAAGTGAAGTATAATAAAGCATGCCTATTCAAGAAGAGTAGCGGGCAAGTGCAAATTTACTGTTAAAGGTAGCTGTGAAGATGGAATTATAGGAGTAATTGATTATCTATCCACATAACATTGAGAGTGTAATTTACTTTAATCCTCTGAGAATACAAAGAGACCCACTTTGTCTTTTTCAGATTATAAAGCCCTTGGTATACTGAAGCGGCAGTTCCCTAACACATCACTAATTGGGCTGACTGCAACAGCAACAAACCATGTTTTAAAGGATGCTCAGAAAATTTTGTGTGTTGAAAAGTGTTTTACTTTTACAGCTTCTTTTAATCGTCCAAACCTTTATTATGAGGTATGTAACTTTTATGTCAGTTTTTACCTCTGTGGGCTGTGGAGATAGCTCTATAGAATAAGCACATGCATGGCAAGCACAAGGGCCTGAGTTCAATCCCTGCTTCCACCAAAAAAAAAAATTATGCGTTTGTGAAGAATCCTAACAGAGATCATCATACATTTTGATGCTGTTTATTTACATGAATAAAAGTAATACAGTAAAGTTTTTAACATTAGGAAGATGATTGAAAGAATCTTTTAGCACATATTCCTATATCACTTATGCTTTGTAATCCCATATTAGATTGTACAAAAGGTGCTATCTTTTTATCAAATAAGTGCAAGTCACATACTTTTAAGTTTGTATACATTCTCATACAAATATGGAGAGAAAAGATGGAATGATACCAAGGACTGCATCGATATCGCTGCTAAAATGACTAATTAATAGAAACATAAATAGAGCAAAGTACAGTCATCTGCCAGTATCTTTCATAGATTTTAATATACCTAGCTTAAAAAACAATCCTTTTAAGAACATACTTAATCTGAGCTTGACAGATTAGCTATCTATGCTGTACTTTATGTGTTTATAAAAGTAGCATCAGAGAATAAAAAACTCCGTATCAGTAAGTTATTCAGGGCTTCTATGACTCATTATATCTGGCAAGCTAAAATATAATTAAGCAGAGTCTGGGGCCTGGCAAGGCTGAGTCAGGAGTCGGGATGTACAGGAACCATGGTGCAGAAGGACCATGTTCACACAGAAGTGCACCTTGGAGCTGCTTACGTGGCACCCAATTCCTTTTTAATAAGACAGCTTTCTTCCAGGTTCGGCAAAAGCCTTCAAACACGGAAGATTTTATCGAGGATATTGTAAAACTTATTAATGGGAGATACAGAGGACAATCAGGTAATACAAAAGCAAACCAACTTTGGGAACTGAAAGATGATTTTCAGTAAATGATCAATTACAGTGACAAGTGTACTAATAGATGGATAATACCTAAAATATTAACATGGGGTGGAAGAGACTCATGTGATACAGTTCACTTGGTGATCTTAGAAACTGGTATGGCATTTGCTTGTATCACATTTTATGAGTCATAAAGCTGTTGATTTACTTTTTATTATTTACACTTAATTGCTTTAGAATGGATCTGATGACAGTGTTAATTATCAGTGGCACATATTTAGGTAAATATCCACTGAGTATAAGATAATGGGGTTAAATGTTGGTGGTGTTCCAAAGGGTTGTAAAATATAATACCTTAGTGTAAAGAACACATTAAAGAAATAACACTGAATTGGCTAAGTGGACTTGAGATTACCTGTAGATGTGCTCCAGGTTTAATAACTCGGGAGGTGATACTGAAAGTGTTCATGTACAAGTCACATTTTGGATTTTCAGGAGAAGGCAAGGGGTATGCAGGGCAAGAGGAATTCTTGGGTCAAGTAAGTTTGAGGAAGGCGGCAGCTCTGTTTCCCTCCTGGAGATTAACAGTGCTTCAGCACAGTGGAAGCTCTAAGCAGTTCTGGTTAGGGAACAGGTAGGCCTCTTTAACTTGGATGAGTATAGTGTTCTTCAAACACATTTGCATGTGGAACTTCTTTCACACCATACTTTTTAACATTTATGGAGTCATGGGACATCAGTTTGAGAAATACTATATGTGGCAGATGAGGTGAAAGAGAGCAAAGAGCTGGTAGGATCACAACCTGGTCTCTCATTTCTGCTCTAGAGCATGCTGGTGATCAGATCTTAAATTACACCTAAAGTTCCTGAGAATTTCTCATAATTCTTGCTTCTCTGTGTATACTGTATCAATCGGTGTCTTGGAACGTACCACATATATTTCTAATACCTTATCATTTCACCACAGGAATCATATATTGTTTTTCTCAGAAAGACTCTGAACAAGTTACTATTAGTTTACAGAAGTTGGGAGTTCATGCTGGGGCTTATCATGCCAATATGGAACCAGAAGATAAAACCAAAGTTCACACAAGGTGGTCAGCCAACGAGCTTCAGGTTAAGTATATATCTTCAATAGAAGCCTATTTACCTTGAAAACTGTATTTGACTTAATGAACTAATTAAGTATTAAAACGTTGTAGGTAGTAGTGGCAACGGTTGCATTTGGTATGGGAATTGATAAGCCAGATGTGAGATTTGTTATTCATCATTCAATGAGTAAATCCATGGAAAATTACTACCAAGAGAGTGGCCGTGCGGGTATGTAGGACTCACATTCAGAAGTGATTTTTAGAAAGCTTTTCCAGAAGCATGTTATAATCAATTAATAATTCTGCATTTAACATTCTTTTGAACCAATGAAATCTTTTTACCAGATCTATATTTATTTTCAACAGGAGAAATTTTATAATATGCTATTGGCATATTATGCATTTTTTTACATGTGCTGAGATAATTTGATATTCATCTCTGTCTCTTGAATGTTTAGCTAGAAATTTCAAATTTATATCTTAAATAGATAATTTTGGATATATATCTTAACTTAATAAAGCTAATATTGATAAATCACTAGTTGTTTCCTTAAAACAAAACTTTAGAGCATCTCTGACAAATTAACTTTAATATCCCTAAATTTCTAAATATACCACAAATTTTACCACTCATTTTACCTATTTTATATTATTTTTGCATGTTATGGCTTTTTAAAGTAATTGTGCAATCTCAGAATTTCTCAAATTACAGGTCGAGATGACATGAGAGCAGACTGTATTTTGTATTACGGCTTTGGAGATATATTCAGAATAAGCTCAATGGTGGTCATGGAAAATGTGGGACAACAGAAGCTTTATGAGATGGTCTCCTACTGTCAAAATATAAGCAAGTGAGCCATATCCCTTTTTATAATTCGTCAAAGACAAGTGTAACATTATAAGGTATCGGTTTTTGAGTACTTAATAACCCCACAAGACAGGTCTGTAAGAATAAATGTCGGAGGCTAAAAACTGATACATGAACCCACTGTGATCTACTCATTCCAAGACGAGGCGCTATCTTAGAAATAGTGCTCTGAAGCTAGTTTTGAGTGAAGGTTTTAATACAGATGCACAATGAGGCGCAGCCATTATTCTCTGGCTGTGCTAACTTTCAAAAGGTGTGTGATAAGAGAGGCATCTTCAGAGTGAGGCTGCTAACTTTTGCTATCTCCTAGCTGATGAGTAAAGGGAATAACCCCGAACAGGATCAAGATTCTCACTGTACAGTACTTTATATCCACTTACATTAGCCCTAGATACAGCTTTCTAGTGGCCTGGATCCTGACAAGGACTTTTGTGCTCTTATCACAAAAGGGCTCAAAATGTTGAAATAGGGAACAGTAACCCAACAGTGTCAGAATACTATTTTCTTTCCAATAGATATTATAAAGAAATGAAAATTTTGTGAGAAGTCCAGTAGAGTCCCATGAAGTGTATTTTTGGATTTATAATAACATATTGATGAGTTAAAATAAATATATGTAGGCAGAATATAACCACCACCATGCCCATTTGCAGTCCAGATCATTAGAATTGGATGTTATCCTGCACAGCAAAGGGAAATCAGAGTTGCTGATGGAATTGGGGTCGCTAATCAGCTGTTCTCCAAGTGGAATTATTTTAGATCATTTTCATGGGCCCAGTGTAATCACAAAGGTCCCTAAAGGTGGAGGAAGGCAGATTAATGAGACCCAACTAACTGCTGTTACTGTGAAAATTAAGAAAAAAGGTCTCTGTAAGGAATGTGTGCCCCACCCCGACACAGATCTTCTCCTAGAGCCTCCAGAAGAAACCCAGTGCTGCTGACACCTTGATTTTGACTCAGTGAGATGCATAGCAGGCTTCTAACTTAGGGATGTGTAAGCTAATTTGTGTTGTTTTAAGCTATAGTTTGTAGTAATGCTATAACAGTAAGGAAATAATAGGCTATGTAACTATGTGTTCTAAAGTAGAGATTCTTAGAACTTTATTAGTTCATGTCTTAATCTGTATGTAAATGTCTTTGTAGATGTCGCCGAGTATTGATAGCCCAACATTTTGACGAAGTGTGGAACTCAGAAGCATGCAACAAAATGTGTGACAACTGCCGTAAAGACGTTTGTAAGTCTGCTGTTTTTGAAACCTTTGTAGGATAATCCTACACAGCTAGCATTAAATGAAGTATTAGACTCTAAAGTGGATGCAAAAGATTAAACAGGAATTAAACTAGAATATTCCAGATTTAAAAAAACACAAAGTTTTAGGGGGAGAAAGGTGAATAAAAGCTGTAGATGAATGCATATATTTTACAGTGTTATACTAAGGACATGTGAGAGTTTTGAGAAGAGAAAATTGTAATTCCCTGAATAGAAATGCTATTATATCAAGAAAAAACTTTTTAGGCACAGGTTGGGAAGAAAATTTGGTGGAAAATAGATTATAGTGAATCAGTCTTGATAATGAATGCTACTCTGTAGACATCAATTTATCAGTATTTTTTGCTACATAGGTGTGACTGAAAATGATGGTGAACTTCACCATTAAGCCCCTGAGAACACTCCCTCTTGCTTCTAACACATCTATCCCATCATTCTTGCTGGTGGAAGTCCTCTCTTGAGTGTCTTTGGATTTGATGTCATGGCTGCCTTAATGCCATGAAGCTATGCAAAGCATTGACCTCTAGTGGTTATTCTGACTTTCGCAAAGAGCCAGACGTTGTGTGGTGTCAGATTTTCGGTGAATAAGGTGGATGTGGACATACTGTAATGCTTTTCTTTGACAGAAATAGCCATAAACATTTGATAGAAGTGTGACTGAAAAATCTAGTAAATTATAAAATATTCATTATAATAAAGATACTTCACCACTAATCCCCCTCAGAATATTTCCTCTTGCTTTGAATACACTCATTCTGTCATTCTTCACAATTTTTTACATTTTAAAAAATTTTAATATACAGAGCCAGGTCTGGTGGGAGCCCATGCCTGCAATCCTGTACTCTAAAGGCTGAGATGGGAGGACCATTCTGAGTTTGTGATCAGCCCTGGCCACAAAGTAAGCTCAAGGCCAGTCTGAACTGAACAATGAGACCTTGTCTCAAAAAGATTAAATAAATAAATAAATATTCACTGTATTTTTCCCTCATTCCTTGAATTAAACTTTTTTTTTTTTTTAAAATCTTACGTCGTTTGTGACCAGACTCACACCAGGGCTTATTCTGAAGTGTGGGTGGGCGCCGCTCACTACACTTTTAACTGTGTAGCTAGAGAAATTTAGCAGTTTATTGGACTCTGTTGCATTGACCAAATTAACAGGAACCTGATATATAAGTCAGAGTGCTCCTCTCTTCACTGCTAATCCCTGTGTGGAAGTTCTCACCTGGAGAAACCCACACTCACATTTAGAATTTGACTTAATGAACACAAATGAGACAACTATAAAAAACAGATTGTGCTCTATAACTACATGGCACACCTCTGAGTAAATGTCTGGCAGGCATACCTGATTCCTAAGGCCTGCTCCTAGCAGGTTAGTTATTTATGTATTTACTTTGCATCTCTGTAAACCCCAGTGTGTTATGAAGAGACCATAACTTAGCCTAGCAATAGGCTTGAACAACTTTGTTACAAAAAAGAAGAAATCACTCTTTTAGGTTTGCTCATAGTGATAACTAGTTTTAAACCAGTTTAGCTACATAGGCTAGTTATCCTTGCCCTCATCTTTACGTCCTGCTCATCAGAAACCATGCCTTTTGTATTACAGTTTTTGAAAAAAAGGACGTGACAGTGTACTGCAGAGACCTAATCAAGATCTTGAAGCAGGCAGAGGAGCTGAATGAAAAACTCACTCCACTGAAACTGATGGACGCTTGGATGGGAAAGGGCCCCGCGAAACTGAGAGTGGCTGGTGTTTGCGCTCCCACACTGCCTCGAGAGGAGCTGGAGAAACTCATTGCCCACTTTCTTCTACAGCAGTACCTTAAGTATACAGCCCGTTCTTGTCCTTTCATCTTACCTTTAGGATTTGCTTTTATAAACTAAAACAGAATAACTTTGTAGGCATTTCATCACAACTTTTAAATGCGGTAGGAAACTACTTAAGACATGCCAACCTTAATTGATCACTTTAAATCAAAAAACCCTAAAACCACAGGGGAACCTCAGTTCCCAAACTTAATTTGTTCTAAAATTTTGGAAAAGATGGCCATGTTTGTGTTGGTGGGGGAGAAGATGGCTGTGGTCATGTTTCTTATGCAATGCAGAGTCCACAAACAAAATATTAAACACTTCAGTTTGTGAGTCAGGTTATTTGCAAACGAAAGCATTCATGCACTGAGGTACTGCTACACTATAAAGATTTTATTTGTGCTCTTATAGTATTACTTCATATTAACATGTCATTTAAAAATGTAGCTATTTCTTTTTTCATGGTTCCTTCATGTTTCCTGATTGTTGGCTTTTGTCTTCTACAGAGAAGACTACAGTTTTACAGCATATGCTACTATTTCATATTTGAAAGTCGGACCCAAAGCGAATCTTCTGAACAGTGAAGCGCACATCATTAGTATGCAAGTGAAGAAGCCCACGCAGAGCTGTTTCAGGGTAACTGACCAGCTGTTGATTTTCAATTTCTGTGTATTTAAAAAAGTTAAGTCCTATGGGATGCCTTTCAGTAATTCTTTCCTAGATCTAACCGAACACAAGAACAGATGTTAGTTCTCAAATTCTTTTCTTCTTCTTCTTTTTTTTGATACAGCATCTCACAACAATTAGTTCAGGCTGGCTTTGAACTTACTGTGTGCTGGTCTCCAACTCGTTCCAATCCTCCTGCCTCAGCCTACCAAGTGCTGGGATTACAAACATGCACCCCCACCCCTGGCTAGTGCTGAGACTCTGAGTTTGGAAGGGAGAAAATATAACTTTAGTTACTGTAGATATTGAGTGGAAAAATTCAGCCTAGCCCAACAGACTAAGGAGAAGCCTCCATTTTAAATTCTAATTCTGTGAGGCCCCAGCCCTCATGGCACTGGTTGGGATCAACACTCGTTAAAAAGTCTGTGCTACTACAGTGCCTGAAAGCCACTGCTACAAGGCAGCTGCCATCCAGCCTGCGAAAGCATGCTGTGTATTCCTGCCACTAGGGATAGCCCAAGTATGCCTTAGACTTCTTCAGACAGATGTAACACTTTTTATTTCAGCTGGAGCTCATATGTGAGTAGAAACTTAGAAGTGAAGATCAGACCTGGGGCTCTTCCAGAACCATTTGATACTAGAGGACTAGTTTACATTATGAATCCGATGAGAAAACCAAAGAACGGGCATTTACCAGGGTGCCTGCTTTGTTTTCTTCATTGCTTTCCAGGCCGAGTCAGCCAACATCTGTCATTCTGAACAAGTTGGTAACACGGGAGAAGAAAAAGCTTCAGGCAACTTGCAGAAGTCTGAAGACAAGTCTCAGCACTCTGGCCCCAAGAGTCCCAGGGGCAAGAAAAGAAAACTTAATGATGCTTGAAATGACTGTTACTTAATTTCCCACAAAAAGAATGATTTGTGCATGTGTAGTTAAAACTTAATTTAAAGAAATAATTTGATTATTGTTTTATTTTATAGTTGTAGAACTATTTCTTTGGAATTATCTCTGAAGATTTAAGAATTTGAGATCTTTTGGAGATCTTTTTTTCTTTGTCTTTCTGAGACAGGGTCTTGCTATGCCATTCAGGCTGGCCTTGAGCTCACTTGGTAGCCCAGGCTGGCCTCAAACTCCCCTTGCCTCAGACAATCCCCTTGCCTCAGCCTCCTGAGTGTTGGGATTATAGGGGTGTGACACCACACCTGACTGGAAATCATGTGTTATATAAATTTTATTATAGGAAACAAAAAATAAATCTTCATATAAGGTTCTCTAAATGTAAAATACTTGAGACAAGTTCACATAAGTATGCTAAGCTCTTTAGCCTTGGTATACTTACTGTATTTTTTTTTCTTTGGCAGAATTGTCTTTTTGATAGCAGGATTATACTGGGCTTCTCATTATAAATAATATTTTAAGCATTATCATCTACATGACTTCAGGTATAAAAATATCTGTATATTTCAAACATAAAAGGAGTAAGACATCAACATAAAAATGATATTAACAAGTAAAATAGTGGTATATCTGTATTTAAGTAAAATAAAGTGCTGAGTCTATTAAAATTGCATTTCTCAATCTAAAGAACAAATCTGGCCTATGAAGAGTCCATTTTAGCAAAGTAGATAACAATTTAGCTATATATGATCCAAACCTAGATCACACGCAAAATGTTTAAAGCTTAAAAACTTACGATTTCTCACATAAGAAGAGGTCACTTTTGTATTAACAAAATGTATATGTAAAGAAATTATTTGAACAATTTCTTCTTTAGAATTTTATTTCTTGAATTCTTTTCCATGAACATCATTCTGTTTTCACCCCGCTCCAGTGCTGAGCCCCCGGCATCATGTCTGGTGACACTTCCATGTTTTAACTTTCTTTCACCATTAGATTGGTTCAGTCATTCGTTACTGAATGTAGTTTTCCTTAGTTGGAATTTTATGTGAATCTTGAAAAAAAAATCTCATTTTAGTCAAAATAATCTTCTATATCAATATTTGGGTCTAACAGCTCTTCTCCATATGGTGAAAGATCCATCTGGTTTAAAATTAAATTTTCAAATGTTTCCTCTAAGTCCGTTTCACCAATTAAGACGGCTCCCATCATGCGCCCATTCTGCATGACCACCTTGATGTACTCTTGTCCTTTGGTGCATCTCAGCATTAGTTCATGATCTGAACCCAAGCCCTGCGCATTGTATTTTCCCAGCAAAACAACCTACACATAGGGATAAAAAAAAGTTATGGTGCTGAGTACCAAGAAATGAGACATAATGTTCAGTCATTTTGGGTCATGTTAAAATAGCCTACAAAAAACTATTCAACAAAATTTTACACCTCCAAGTGTCATTGGGGAGGGTCCCAAAGAAAGCATTTATTCTATAGACAATATTGTCACTCATTAAGATATTGACATTAAGATTTCAGGGAATGTATTGTTTTGTGGGGGGGGAGAATTTTACAATGGTTATGTTGCATATTGTCTTCAAATTAGTTGTTCAGATTACCAGATATGAGCACTCATCACTGGTCAAAAGAAAGTTATTAAAAAAATTAAAAAGGAAAAGAAAAATTTAGGCACTAACTACTCCTTTCTACAGACCAGTAAAAATCAGCAGTACAATTACCTGAGCTATCCTGTGTGTGTATATATATATATATATATATATATATATATATATATACACAGAAATATATCTCGTTGCCCTTCTTTTTTATCTATTTCCTCATTCCACTTGTTCCTTCTCTTTGAACAGACGCTTTCTCTTTCACAGAACCTATTGTAAGTTTCCAGTTTTATTTACTCTTTCAGGTTGTTATACTAGTGAGACTATGATGTTTATATATGTGGGTTGATTTTTAAACACTGGAAGTACCTAGACAATATAAGTGGATGACACTGCACCATCACCATGAACATTAAAGTTATCTAGTGAATATGTAAGTATACAGAACATAGACTACATTAGTGTAGAGATCCAGTGGAACGTTTAATGAGGAAGTGTGTTTATATCTGAATGGACAGATTACTTAAGCAAAGGAAATTACTTGAAGCTTTTCAATGTATTTTTCCTTGTCAAATTTGGAGAGAAAAATCTTGCTTTGGTATAATTTAACAGGGTTCAGATCAAATGCTATTAGTGGGAAAATACCTGGCCCATTCCTAAGGATTATACCTGTTAGTTTCCCTCACAAAGATAGTATCTCAGGTAAAACTTAGAAACCTACCAACAGAGAACAAGCCTGGGTTGAAAGTTTTTCCCCTCTTAACTGCAAAACTATATAGTAATATAACAATGAGCAGTGATATAAGGTATTATTTTGCAAGAACAAAGTTTTTTTTTTTTTTTTTTTTAAATGATCTGAAACCATTTAAAGTTTTTAGTAAAAAGTTAGGATATATTTAATTACCAGACCAACCGAAGAAGTTGCCTTCATTGGTTTAACCATCTTACCTTAGAGTTAAAAAATTTTGTCACATGAGCAAAGAGTTCAAAGCTGAAATCCATGTCTATGTGTTCTCCGGAGCTGGCTGCAGCCATGCACTTTGCAGCGTACCATCCCATCTGTCTGGCCTGGGTCCACAGCCTCATCTGCATGGAAGAAGGAAATGCATCTTGTTTTTATATCGTTCCTTGAAAATGACATTCCCTTCAAGGGGCTCAGGGCTTGACAGTCCTCTCTTGATTCTAGTTATTATCTTCGCTGCTGAAACAGTCACCAGCGTACTCTAATCAAGTGGACTCTGGTATTCTATTTCATCTAAACTGCTCTCTAATAATTGAGGAGCACATCTGCCAATCAGGACTATGTTTCATAAAAGTTCTATGAAACATTTCTATAGAAAAATATTTAAGATTACATCAGATGAGGATAGTATTTTAATGAGCCAATTTCCTCTTTAAAGTCTGTCATCAGCATTAGAACAAATCAAATTAGCATGGAAAAGTTTGTTCCATCTCAGCAACCTTCATTTTTCAAGCAGTAGTTAGGGCATACTGTGCTATTAAACTCAAAAACCAGACACAGACACCCTGGTATGAGTTGTTGCCCAGATCAAAGACATCAAATTTCTGCAACTGACTGGGAATTCATTTCATTTTTTGCTCTATGACAGTACCACTTTCCTTGCAACTGTATTTTTACTCTGTTTTTACAAAGCTTGGGAACTCCTGGGTATAACAGAAGAAAGCTGGCCCTGGGATTCACAGCAGACATGAATACCAACTCTTCTGCATATGTGTTTAACTTTTCTAGCACCAGACTCATTCACATCACACCACTTGCTGTGTGGCTGCAGCGGAGTAGGCTGACCTATGATAAGCAAGCAGTTTCTTCTAGCCCTATGTGTGTGCAGACATGTCTAATGCTGATTTTTGGTGTGTGTCAAAATATAAACATGAGCTTTGAGCATTTCTACTATCAGTCTGCATAAGAAAGGTAAGTGTGATGGAGTGAGAAGCAGTCTGTTGCAGGACAGCGGAGTAAATAGCTGGCAGCAGGTGGGCAGTGGCAAAAGAAACAGCTCTACAGACACCGTTGGGACACGACCCAGGGTACTCAGCCTCAAAATCCCTTAAGTGTCTGGCACAGGTTACTTTTTTTCTTTTTTTTTTTTTGGTACCAGGGATCAAACTTGGAACCTTGTGATTGCCAGATGGGCACTTATTCTGCTGAGATACATCCCTAGCTGGTTATGTCAGATAAAATTAATGTTTCTAGTGCTTACGCCAACTAAGAAATGGAATCTTACAGTCACTGAAAATAAGAGACATGTTATTTTTTTTTCTTATATTTGGTTATACATTAAAGATATAGTTTGGGAGAATTTAAAATGATGAAAATTCCACACACTCCAGTTCATAACCAAGTTATGCCACAGAAATGACATAGGATTTGGAGAACACTGAAGCAGGTGAGTCTGAGGTGCCTTAGAAACAAGTAGGCTGAAAGCATTCTTTATTGAAGTCTCTTGAGTACAGAAAATGGAAAATGAAGCTACCCCTTACAATACACGGAGCTTGTCCAGGATTCCTCATTTCGTAGTTCATCTGAATGAACAGTTCTGAGGATTGGATTGGTCTTTATCAAAGATAAATGCTGACTCAATTTCCTCATCCATAACAACTCCCTATCTCCACCCTTCCCAAGACAGCCTCTTTTTGTCTTCGGTTAGCTTCCCTTAGGAGCTGTCTTGCTCTTCAGAAGGACACAGGCCACATTGTGTGAACAGGGGTGCATCGAGCTCCAGATGGCAGCTACTGAGATGCAGGAAAGCTGTTCCCTGGGAGGAGTATTTGTCAGTAATACTTACCATCAGGACAGAACAGGGTCACCCAGGAATAGAATATGTTATTTATGCAATTTATGATCTCAGTGGTTTAAATACCAATATAGTTCCTCGGTCATATCAGCCATGTTTAAGGTTCCCACGTTACTCACATGACTAGTGGCTAGCTGAACAGTGCAGAATTACAGAATATTGCCATCACCACAGAGTTCTGCTGGATGGTGATGATAAGCATGTGAAAATAAAAAGTAAAGTAACAGTCCCTAATTCTTAATTTTCTACAAAAGATACCCTGTCTAATTTACTATATCATTTACCAAAACAGGGGAGGGGTCTAGTTTTTTATTTTAATATTACAAGATGGCTTTGTGATGTCTATTTCAAGTTGAAACGTTGGAAAACCACGCAGTTGGATGAGTGGTAGCAACTGCATGCTTCCTAGTGAATCCCTGATAAGATCATCCGATCTTAAGTGCTGGCTCACCTGCTGCCAGACTGGGCTGGGCTTCCAGGATGCCGTGCAGATGTCACCTGCAGCATAGATGTCTGGAAGGGACGTGTGCATGTGGTCATCCACTCTCAGGCCACCGTCTTCTCCTAGGTCAAACTGAGATTCCTCATAAGTGGTAAGTTTAGAGAAAATGGGAACACGACTTTCTCATGGAAGAATAAAAGAACAAGCCAGTTTTACGCTGTGACCTTTAATGATCACCGTGCGCCCGTCTGATCCTTAATGAGAGTGACAAACAGCTGCAGAGTGGAGATCTAGGCTGACTTTCTAGATTTTAGATTAAAATCTTACTGAGATAGGCTCAGAAATTTCAGAATTCAAGCATCACAAGTATCCAGTAACCATATGATTGCCCTACTCGACACAACAGTCCTGTTTTGATAAACTTCAAGTGCTAAAAGGTAAAGAAACTAAGAATCTCTTAAGATTCATTTGTGAGCATTCATAACAGGTGTTAGTCTCTTAACCAACTCTTAGTTAAATAAATTGTACACTACGTCCTGTGATCACACTCATGCTGGGATGCTAACTGCTTTAAGAAGTTTAATGAGTAAAGAATACTATAAGTCAATACATGTATATAAAACAAATCGTTCTCAGCTGTCTTTAGTTCTTTACTAAATTTATTCAGGGTTGTGAATTAGACCTCTTTCTAAAGAACTGATATTTTAAAAATATTTACAATTGAACAAAACCTTTCACCTTACATTGTTGCCATGCAGGAAAGGCTCTGTGTTGGGTGTAACTCCTGTTGCGCTGACAATGAAATCACAGCCGTACAGCTTTTCATTGGTCAGTTCCACATACACTGGCCATGTCTCTTTAAAAACACAAAGACATTATTTGGAAATTAATCAACAGCAATGATCCACAAAGAAAGAAGTAGCAAATGGCTTTAAACAACAGCCTTTAATGATTTTTATAAGATACTTCCTATAGAACGATTGTGAGGACAATATGCAATATGTCAACTTTCAAAAGAAAAGAAAGGGGAAAAGAAAAAAAAAAGTAATGTTGATTTAAAAGTGTTAATGTTTAATAGTTTGATCAATCTTATATACCTATATGTATTAATATAAACTGATCTGATGATGAAAATATGTAATATAACCATTGTTAAATTTAAACAATAAAGATATTTTTTTAAAAAGATACTTCCATTAGAGTATTTTTAGTACAATCAGTATCTTCTATTTTTGGTATACAGTAATTGCAAAATTTTTCTAACATTTTCCTTCAAATTTGGCCATGTACACACTTTAACAGTCAGTTTACAAGGACAATCATTTTCTAAGTCATTTCTCTAAAAACCATTATTAATGCTTGATATTCAGTGTTCACTGCAATTTGTTTCCTCCCTTTTCGATGTTCCTCAGTATTCCCAGCCCACCTGACACTCCCTTGTCCTGTGGAAGAGCTCAGATGTTAAGCCAGGAGAATGTTCCATACCCCAATGGGCTGTGTATTCCTTCACATGCCTCACAGGAGCCTGCAGGGCAAGAGGAAGTTCTCATAGGGCTTGTGGGATAGGTTTCTAAATTGCATCTTGGTCCCAAATCCCTAGATTTTAATCTGCTTCTCTGGGAGGAGCAGGGAGGTAGTCACCTCAGAGAGGTTCAGGGGCTCTGTTAAATTTCCAACTTAGCTTTTTGGTACTGGGAATTGAATTCAGGACCTCACTCTTACCTGGAAGGCACTGTCCAACCGAGCTATATCCTGACCAATTTGTTTTGTTTACATCTATATGATACTGATGGCCTTATGTAAAATACAAAGTCCTGCATAGATTTTTTTAGAAAATTTATAAGTAATAAAATGAAGTAACTTAGTGATAATTTGATTTTTATGTTCACTTTTCTTATATAGCCTTATGCAGAAATTTTAAGTCTTGAAATTAATACAGTAAGGTTAAATTAAAGTTCTGTATGTAATAACTTTTTTTTCTTTTTGCTTACCATTATCTGTTGTAATTGACTTAGAATCTACTGGAAAAGTCAAGGAATTTTTCTCTAGAAGTCTAAATTCTTCCTGGAGGTAGATTTTCTTCACTTCACACATAGTTTCAATGTGAACCTTGTGAGAAAACTAAAAATAATAATAAAAAGTAGTTATAGGCATCCAGTGTTTTCAGAAAGAACGATTTGGGCTATTGAAGATAAAAAACAAGTATAATACACACATAGTAATGTATAGAGAAAACAATTCTTATAGATGCAACACACTGGCTGTCCCCAAATAAGCCTCTCTCTTTATGTACATGAAAAGGGTGGCCAGCAACTCATTCAGTACTTAAGAGACCTAGTAGTTGCACTGGAAGATAGAATGGGGAGACTGTTTTGTAGTCTAGGCCTCCTAAGTTATACATGTACTTTTTAAACACTGGCAACGGTGACAGTAAAACCTTCAGAGCAAGATCTCCGGACTGCTCAGTCCCAGAACCTTAGTAGAGTACAGGGACAGTACTAGACAATAAATATTTTTTGAACCAAACTGTTAAAATAGTTAAGTTAAGAATATAATTAAACTTAAGATCTAAGAGTACAGGAAAAAAATGATTGTGTAATTTCCACCTTTAAAGTCAGATATGCCATGGGACCAGGTACTTCCCCGCTCCCCAAAGCTAAAAACCAGTGCTTTAGAGAAATAATGGAGTAATTTACCTGGCTTTTTAGGATTACCTGGGTTTTTAGAATATTTAAATATGACAGCTTAAAAATTTTTTAAATTAAAACAGCTTAGAGGGGGCCAGGCAGGTAAGCCCAAGCACAAGATCCCAAGTTTGGCCCCCAGTACCAAAAATCAAAAAGAAAAACAAAACAACAACAAAAACAAAATTAAAACAGCTTAAGTAATAAAATGAGTAAAATCTAATTCTATGTTTATGCACTCATGATATTAAGCATGTATTCTGGATCTATTTAAGCACACTCCAGGCATCTGAAGTGAGCACTTAGAAGCTAATTTAAAATCAGACAGCTATAGTCATGCAGTCTGATAGTGGAGATCTTAGTCCCTGCAGAGTGTAGAACAACATGGAGACACAGTTCAGATGAATTCTACAGAGATGAAATTAAATTTGCCTGGCTTTGGTGGGCCTCAGGTGAAGTGCTCTGAAGCCCTTTCCCATTACTATGGATTTAGGCAACCTCATTATATTTTAATCAGTATATGAAAATAGTACCTCTTTTGTTCCTTTAAGATCCAAGCCTTCATGCCAATCTGGTCCCAGGGCACTGCCAACATTACCAGCTTTAACTTCAGCTCTTGCTTCCTTTTTCATTCCTAAAGAAATGAAGTCAGTAATACCAATAGGCAGGCAGAGATTTATGCCTGTGCTGGGAAGCTTTTAGGGAATGACACCATTCTCACACATATAAGGCATCATGAAACCAATTTATATTATCACTTTATTATGTAGTATTCTATGAAATAACTATAAGACCAACCACTTTAATGTGTATAAACATGTAACATATCTTTTATTTATTTATTTATTTATTTATTTATTTATTTATTTATTTATTTATTGAGACAGGGTCTCGCTATGCAGTTCAGGCTGGCCTTGAGCTCACTTTTGTAGCCCAGGCTGGTCTCGAACTCGCACTGATCCTCCTGCCTCAGCCTCCCAAGTGCTGGGATTATAGGTGTGAGCCACTACGCCTGGCTTAAACATGTAACATATCTTTTAGACATTAGAAAATTAGAAAATTAAGCTGGGTGTGGTGGCTCATGCCTGTAATCACAGCACTCAGGAGGCTGAGACCAGCCTGGGCTACAAAAGTGAGGTCAAGGCCAGCCTCAACTACATAGCGAAACAAAACAAAAAAAAAAAAAAAAAGAAAGAAAACTGTTAAATTGAAGAGTAAGAAAATAAGCCATCAAATCTTTTTTTTAAAACTTCCAGAATTTGTTTTGTAAATGCCAAAAGTTTTTTAAAAAGCCATTAAACTAAATTAAAGGCTGGGAGATAGCTCAGTAGAATAAGCGCTTGCCTGGCAACCACAAGGACCTGAGTTTAATCCCTGGTTCTGCAAAAAGGAAAAAGAAATTCTGAATTTTTGGAAGGTGTGTCATGCCCACACCCTGCGCTCTGTATAACTATTGTGAGGATAATATGTAGTGTGTCAACTGTTAAAAAAATTAATGTTTATTGAAAGTGTTAATGTTTAATTGTTTGATCAATCTTATACACCTATATCTATTAATCTAAACTGATCCAATGATGAAAATATGTAATATAACCATTGTTAAATTTTTCTGGTTTTGAAATTCTGTACTATATGTACTCTTACCTGTTACTGTTTTTCTATCTTTGTTTCTACTATTTTTAGTCTTTAAAATAAAAAAGAACTAAATTAAGTTGCCCAAAGTTAACTACAAAATTTGATTAAATTGCAAACATTAAACTACTGATTGTATTTTTTTCCTTTCATATTGCCCAATTCTAATATCTGTTTGCAAAGTTGCACATGGGCTAGTGTACTTAAATTTCACTTTATATTTCCTATTTTAATTATGGGAATATAAACACATATGTGTTTATATATAGATTTTTTTAGAAAATTTAGAAATTTTACATAATGATACAGAAATACCCATATCTCTCAAATAGATTCTGTAATAAATTTTTTAAAGCCCGTTATCTATACAGTGAAAATAATCCCATTTGAGAATTAATGTGCTAGATGGAGGCTATACTTACCTTCAGCTGTATATTTAGTCCTTTTATGTGGAATTCTGGCTTCTGGTTTTTCAGAGATGAGCTTCAAAGTCAAAAATTCAGCTGCTCCTGCATCGAAGAAAGTATTTCCAATAGCCTTATCTTTAATGGCCCAAATCACTTCACAGCCTTCAATTTCATACCTGAAACGAATATTAAAGTTCTTCAGAGTAATTTCAACAGTCTAAGTAGAACTCTCCAAGTAACAATTCTCTCTTAAGAGAAAAAGTAAAGAACATATTTTAAGGCAAATTTTGAAAGACTATAAAGAGAACTATAATATAATTAAAAGCTTTTAAAAAGAGGATAGACACAAGAAATGTCACCAGTTTACTAATAGAATCTATATGTGATAACTATATGTACTAAGTATCACCAAAATTTTATTACATGAGTATCCTTTCAGAGTGTTTAAGTGTACATTACAGTTACACAAATGTCCTCCAGGGTACAACATGTAAGCTATGCTTTGTTTATCTGGCTACTGCATGATCAAGAAAGCATAAAGAGTATACAGCTCAAGGACCAACTCTGTTTGCAGCACTTTGCATGAGCCCCTGAAGCTCTCCTTGCCTGACCTTGGCTGAGCACTCAGCAAGATGTACACGCCTGGAAGTGTCAGCACACGTACAGCAAATTTTCACCTTTAAGCTACTCTAAAAAACCAAACTGCAATGTGGTATTAGTTTTGTGAAATCAGGAAAAACTGGGTCTGTTTGAAAAAGGATTAACCTATACTTGAGAAGAAGCAGAGACCTGACCTAAACTAAACACTAATGAACTTAGTGAGACACAGGCAGCTCCTAAGTGGAACGGGTTGAGTACGCTGGTTTTCGTCCTAAGATGCAAAGATCTCGGGGAACCCAAAGTCAGAGAACAGCTCTATGTGAGACCTTTCTTACACTATCAAAGATGTGCTTAGGAATATAAGATTGCAAGCAGGGGAGATATCCCAGCAGTCTGAGCGCCTGCCTGGCAAAACGAAAGACCCAGGCTTGATCCCTGGTACTGTATGCTGTGCTAGCCCCAGAACCCTGGCGTGGTGGTATACGCTTGTAATCTCAGCTCTAGGGAAGCTGAGACAAGAGGATAGTACAAGTCTGAGCTGAACAACAAGACCCTGTACTAAACAAAGATTAAAAACTGAAATAATCTTTAAAAAGAAAAGTGTAAGTTTTAGAGAAGTAGACAGTGTTAAGTATACAATTTAAAGGACAGGATTATATGAGATTCTTAACACCTCTGAACAAAAGAAATATTTTAAACATACATAATATAGTGAGTCATACTTTTAGTGACAGATGATAGAGACTAAAAGCACTCCTGCACTATTTATATTTTAAAAGGAAATTTCTGCAATCTTGTATTCTGTAAGAGCTAAAAAATAAAGTGGATATTTATTTCTGAAAACATGAAAAACAATTACATTTATCTTTGATTTTCAGGACCTAAGGGTTTCAGTATGACCACAATCACAAGAATCCTCAATTTTTAAATATCTCAAAACATATACTTACACCAGCTCCAGTGCAATACCACCATTCCCTATGATCATTATTCTTTTTGCTTTGGTAAGCTGTTTCTGAAATTCCTATATTAAAAAGAAAATGAGAATGTTTTGAAATAGTGAAGCAAGAGGCCTTACTGATAATGTTCTAAGGATCTACTTTCTCAGTTTATAAAGGGGCAAGAAAACATATCTTGCTCCCACAGTCTTCCATAATGTTGCTGCCAGTGAATGCTCCCCGAGTCCTCTTCATGCTCCACCTTAAGCACCTCAGAGCTGGTCCTAATTCTCCATGCCTGTTATGGGATTACATCTGAAGTCCTTTGGATTTTCAGCTAAAGGCCTTTGTCACAATCTGAGCCATGAATAGGATTAATTAGTTGTACTCTGCCCAGCCTCTCAGGTGACATGTCTCCCTAGTGTCCCTCAGCACAAAGCTTTTGGAATGAGACATGCAGCAGCACAGTGGATGAGAGCAGCCTGGAGACATCGGTGGTGCTGAAGCCATGGCACACATGATTTGTGTTTCTTTCGAGACAAATGATGTTAATGTATGAGTTGCTTTTTCTAAACTAAAGTCTGAGTGTTCAGGTGTAACTGCAGTGTTCGCCTTTTGGGATAAGTAAGTGGGTTTTGGGTAATGGTTCATGCCCCTGTCTCTGAAAGATTCACAGCACAGTCTGGAGTCATTGGCTTCAGTGGCTTCTAACTGGATGAGTTGCACCAGTTGCTTAACCTCTCTCAACCTCTAGTTCCTCAACTACAGAAAGAAACAAGGGACTTCATATCCATTATTTCTGTATGGATTGTGGGTACCTAAAGCTATTGTAAGTACCAAGCACATCATGAAGTCCAGCGTTAATTTAAAAAAAATGCTGTAATTACTATTATAAGACAGTTAATTATTCCCCCACCCTGGAAAAAAATTATGATGAGCTAGAAGAAGTCAGTGTTAGCGATTCTTCTGGCCCTTTCAAAAGTGTGGATTTATTGCTCCAGAATGTTATCTCAGTGCTAAAATGTTCCTCTACCTACTACCTCAGTTATTTTTGTTACTAGCATAACCTGTAAGTTTATACTATTCCATAAATTGACTTATATTCTATAAGAAAATAACTGAAGTTGATTTTAGTTTGTCCTTCATTGATGGTAGTGTAATTTAATAAAGATCTGGACCCTTGAAGAAAGTACATTGGACACAGATGAAAAGAATACATTTAAACTAAACTTCCAGCTGGGTGTGGAGGTGCATGCAGGTAATCCCAGCACTTTGGGAGACTGAGGCAGGAGGATCCCCAACTTCAAGCCCATCCTGGGCAACTTACTGACTTAGCAAGACCTTGTTTCAATCACCTCCCCACCCCCAGAAAAAAAGTAGGGAGGTAGAGGGCTGGGGAACAGCTCAGTATGAATGCACTGAGTTCAATTCCCAGTATTGTAAAATCAAAAGCAAACATACTTTCAATGAACATAATAGTTACTTTAGAATAAGAGTGTACATCATCTTTTAATCTCACTTTCGTATCTGTTGGGTAATATTCTAAAAATAGAACTTTTTCCAATTGAATACATAACAACACAGTCTCATCTTCTCACTCTGCCAGGATGCACCTTTCCCCTTAATATTACAGGTGCTCATTCACTGTTGATTCCTAGCTGCCTTTGTAGCAAGGCCCTCTGGAGTATCGTGAAGATCACCATGAGGATTTAATGAATTCATGTATGTAGAAGGCCTAGCTGAGACAACTGAAAGCTCAAATCCCCAATGACCTGAACTTCAACTGCTGACACCAAAGACAATCAAGTTCTCTTAGTTTTCTCTAAATTCCTAATTAAGAGAGGACAAGGTAAGAGAAATCACTCACAGTTTTTTTTTTTTTTTTTTTTTTTGTGGGACCAGGGTTCAAACTCACGACCTTGCACTTGCCCAGCAGGCACTTGTGCCTCGGAGCTATCTCCCCAGCCCCCTCTCACAGTTTTCAAGAATGTAAAACATATGAATGCAAAGTCATCCCACCTTGAGCAGGATAGTGAGCATAAATTTAGACAAAGCAGTTGGGGGACGTAGGGAGGAGCATCTTGTCCATTGGGTTAATAAACTCTGAGGCAAATGACCCTAAGAGGTCAAATCACGAATATTCGGAAATTTCATCATACTTAGATAGTTAATCATGATATTAGGACAAAGCAATGAACTAACCAAGCAATAAACCTTTTTCAGTTCGATGATTTCCACCACCAAGAGCTCATGAATATGTTTTTTGTAGTGGATTATTATCAGGATATTTTAGATATGCTTGATCATTTGGGGAAAAGACTATTACACTATTTAAGTGGCAAGTTAAATATTCCCAATATGGAGTAGTGAATGTGTAACATAAAAATAGTGGCTCTAGCTACAATATCGTAGCTAAAAGAAGTACAAGTTATCAACTGAAACCAAGCAAGCTGACAATAATAAAACATATAACTATGCTTACTTCTCCTTATTTATTTATTTTTTTTTTTGAGAGAGTCTCTCTTTGCAGTCCTGGCTAGCCTTGAACATCTCACTCTCCTGCCTCAGCCTGCTGAACGCTGGGATTACAGGATTGTGTCACCACATCCAGCTCACATGACCACTATTTTTGCTTATAAGTTGTGACACAAAACATTTCCTTCTGTTCTAATCAATGAGAATGAGCACTGTTGAGTGGAACGTTTTTGTTCAGATGTAAGAGAGTCTGAAGAATCTTCAGCTTCCTTCCTGTAACCAAACTTAAAATGGTACCTGAGCACTGTCTGTATCTCGGATTCCTAGCACGTAAGGATTTCCTTCACATATCAACTTTGGCTTGGCTCCAGCACACAGACAGAGTTTCTTATATACATGCCGACTGCCGTCTTCTGTGAAAACACACTGTAAACACAGATAGTAATGAAAGCAGGGGACACAAATTTTCAAAGGAACATGATTTCAATAAGAAATCATACATTAAAATTTAAATAAAACAGAAGCTAAACTTGATATAGTAAGGCTGTCTCTTGGTAGCACTTAGTATGCAGAATAATTACAAACCTCTAATCTAGTGCCTTCTTACCTTAGTACTGTCAATTTTGAATAACATCAATGAGTCTAAAAATATGTATTAGAGATTAGTGAGTGGAAATCTACTTGAAGTAATACTCTGGGTCATTAGACATAAGTGAGTGCTGCTGTAACAGGTGCAGTGCTTGCTGGAGGGGTTCAACAGTCCACCTGCGGGCCACATACTGAGTTATGCAACTCTGCACTTTCCGATCACTTGGGACACATTGTACCCAATTCATTTCAGCTGATGACAAGTACATAAAACCAGTAGTCAAACACAGCATAATCCAAGCAGAAAGTTATACACCTATCTTCTTACAAATAACTTGGTTAGAATTTTGTCAGACAGCAAAAGAATATGCTGGCATTGACCAAGCTTTAAAAATATTTAGCTACTGGATAAAGAAATACAAGTGCAAAAATACTTTTTATTAGCTACTGTTTATTTTTTATTTTTTTGTCTTTTTGAGACAGGGTCTCGCTATGCAGTTGAGGCTGGCCTTGAGCTCACTGTTATAGCCCAGGCTGGTCTCGAACTCACTCCAATCCTCCTGCCTCAGCCTTCCTGAGTGCTGGGATTACAGGCGTGAGCCACCACGCCCGGCTTTTAGCTACTGTTTAATATTTGGAAGTAGACATAAAAGTAGAACCCTACTTGTAATTCAAGGAAGTGTGTACAGGGCAGAGAAGAGGGTAGACATGCACTGCATGGATGACACTTTTCAAATGGCAGTGAGAAGCACTCTAATTTATTCAAAGTCCCTAATACCTAAGTTCTCCTCTTTGAGAGCCCACTTCAAGTTACAGAATTAACTGGTATGAATAACGTTAGGAATAGATTACTACTAAAGGTATTAGAAACTCACTTTGGTTTTACAGTTAAGGTTTTTATTTTTTTTCTCATAAAACTTGGTACTTTTTTTCTATTAAATTATTTGTATTTGATGCCGGGCGTGGTGGCTCACGCCTGTAATCCCAGCACTCGGGAGGCTGAGGCAGGAGGATTGGTGCGAGTTCAAGACCAGCCTGGGCTACAAAAGTGAGCTCAAGGCCAGCCTCAACTGCATAGCGAGACCCTGTCTCAAAAAAAGGCCAAAAAATAAATAAATAAATAAAAAATAAAAAATAAATTATTTGTATTTGATCCATAAATCAGAGCTGCCTCACGGCAACTACTAATGCCCCTATTGCCTGTTTGCGTGGATGTTCTCTGAGGATATTTAAGTCATCTGACAACATCCTTTCCTGAGACTTTCTCATTAGTTCTGTACTGCAAGGGTTTAGTGAGTCCTGCCAAATGTATACTAGAAATACACTTCAATCTGGGATATTCTTTCTAACTACATTTTCCATCTTAATCCAGGTGCTACCTCACTGATTGCAACTGATTTTAATTTGGCTGTTGCTCAATAACTCTTAGTTCATCCAAGATATTGTTGTTAGACAAAGCTTACTAAGCAAATGTTTATCATCCCTGCTCCCAGATTTATAAATCTGACTGAACATAAAATAAACCCAACTTCTTGGAATGACATATAAAGTTCGTCACACTCTTACTAGACTTGTTGGCCATGTTCCTTTGCTTTTTCATACCTCTGACATACTCATGATTCCCCATCCCCTCTTATCTCTTCAGGTCTTTGAACATGTAACCTGCTCTTCATCTTGGAAGCCCAGATCAAATGAACTTTATGTGTGTGGTGCCTTCCTAAGCGGCTGATGCCAGAATTTTGGTAACATTTTCATGACTGTGCTTGTACACTTTAATCTAGACCAACTCCCCTGATGTGTAAAAAGTTGAGTCAGTGCCACTCAACTTTATAATTTAGAGATTGAAATGGTAGTGGTGATACCGGTGGGCTTGAAGGAAGATAAAACCATCCCAACAATGAATGTGGAAAAATATTATTTAAAATGTTTTTCTTACATGTTCTTTACTCTTCAGCTGCTTTACTCCAGATTCTACGACCTTAATGTTAGGAAAGCGACTTTCTAACATGGTACCTGGTTGTTCTTCCACATCAAATTCTTCCAATACTTTAGAAACCTTTATTAAATCCAAGAGAGAAAAGGTATACTTTAAAAAATTATTTTACTTTAAAATCTTAAAAGTATTTTCATTTTCTTCCATACACTACTATATCATAAAACAAGAAAGTTGGCCAATGGCACTATTATAGTTTGGGTCTCACAGGTCCCTCAAAGGCTCATGGACTAAAGGCTTGGTCAACATGCCGTGGTGAACTAGGAGAAGCCACAGGAGCTGGCAGCAGTACCTGGTTGGAAGAAAGTCAGTGGGAGCAGACTATGGGAGGGGATTCTGGGATCCCAGCCACTTCTCTCTTGGCTTCTCAGCTTCCAGGAGCAGCTATGCTTTACTGATATTCTCTGCCATGATTTTCTGCCTTTCCACAGATTCCAAAAAGAATGCAGCCATCAGACTATAGATTAAAATCTCTGAAACCAAGCTAAAATAAGTCTTTCCTCCTTTTAAGCTGATTATCTCAGGTATTTTGTCCCACAGATGGAAGGCAAATTAACACTTACATTATAAAGAAAGGAGAGAGGGCTCTGCATAGTATGAGTTGAATTTAAATACGAGCTCAGTCACTGCTCAGCTTTAGCTTCCTAGCCTATAAAATGATAGTTAACACTACTCCTTCCCTATAGTTTAAACTATAGGGGACTAGGGCCCACTGGAAACTAATTTGATGCAGCAACAAGGCCTAGCACATTAATTTCTTTATCCTTCTAGATTTCTGAGTTTCATATATATTTATTATCTAATGCATTGATAGGCAACCTTGTCATGATATAGTCTTTGGATTTTTCATTTAAAACAATAACATCAATTGAGCTCATTCTTTTATGTAGTTATGATTCCAAAGTTTGTCATTTTCCCTTGCTTCTTTGCTGTCTTATTTTTAACCATTAACTATCGTGAAAATTCCAAACACAGAACAAACTACCTAGGTTTTGAGTCCATATTGAGATTGCTGGAGGACCATACAACCTTGCAGGTAAGTATTTGACTAAGCTCTTTTTACAAAAATACATATACATCCTACCAAATACTCTATACTCTCACATTTGTTGCTTTCAAGACTCCTTTACATTTTTAAATTTTTGAGGGTCAACAGTGTTAGCCAGAATAGAAATTAAAATGAAAAAAGGTTAGTATTTTTTAATTTATGTAAAAGTATTTAACAAATCTAATGCATGATAAGCAAATACATATTATTGAAGAACAACCATTTTCCTAAAAAGTAAGTGAGAATAACCGTACTTCATACTTGTGTAAATCTTTTCCTTGGGGAGATCATGTTCATCTATTAAAAGAATTAATACTGTTAAGATGGCCCTAGTATCAAAATCAATATTTCCAATAGAATCCTCATCAAAGTTCCAATAACATTTTTTACCGATATGAAAAAATAATTCTGAAACTCCTGTGCAATGACAAATGATCCAAAATAACAACAACAATTGTGAGTAAAATGAACAAAGCTAGATGAATTGGACTACCTGATTAAAAGATAAATCTTAAAAGCACAGTAATCACAACAGCACAGCACTGTCATTAAAAACAGACACATAGCCAATGGAACAAAATGGAGGCCAGGAAAAATGTCTATATGTTTACGGTCAATTGGTTTCAACATACTAGTCAAGAATACATAATGGGGAAAGGATAGCTTATTTCAATAAATAGTGCTAGAGAAACTAGTTATCCACATGCAGAAGACTTAATTAGATTATTATTTAACATTATTTTAATAAAATTCAAATTAAAGTGGATTAAAGGCTTAAAAACTAAGACCAAGCAAGAAGGCCCAGTGTGTGAGTGAGACCACCCGGGGCCTGCCAGAAACTCATTAGATCCAAGCACTCCCAGCGTATGAGTGAGACCACCTAGGGCCCATAAGAAACTCATTAGACCCAGCAACCAGTCCTGGCATGTGAGTGAGACCACCCTGGGCCCACCAGAAACTCATTCAACCCAGAAACCAGGCCCACTGTGTCAGTGAGACCACCCAGGGCCCGGTGGAAACTCTTTCGACCCAGCAACAAGGCCCGGCATTTGAGTGGAACTTCATCCATCAGACAGGCCCAGTGTGAAAAACTGCAGCAGAACTCTCTGCAGAGAGGCTAGAGAGAAGACCCATCTAGCTGATCCAGAAATAGAACATCTTGCCAGAGGGGCACAGCAGGTTCACTGCTAAGGGCTGCAGCAGGAAGAAGTGGAGCTCAGCAGTCAGACCCAAGCCACACCCACCTGGGTGAGTTTGAACTTGGTAGATCCAGATCTGATGCTAAGGTAAGAACACCACCAAAGATCCACACACCAAAGATCAGAAGGCAGGGATATACAAAATGACAAAGAGAAGAAGCAAAATATGTTCTCAGGCCCTAAGCCCACCCAGAACAAATGCAGGAGACAAGAACACATTAGAAATTGGAAATCACACACCTGAAATCTCTGAAATAATAGCATCTGAAATAAAGAAACAACTTCAGAAAGTTATAGAGGACATTAGATGAGAAATAATTTCTGATATACAAAAGAAATAATACCTATAATATAAGTGCTAAATGCTTCTAAAGAAGACACTGATAAAAAAATAAAGATTAGAACAATGATGCAATCCTCGAATGAGTGATATAGGGAAGTAATGGAATGTATGAAGCAGATTCAAAGTGCTATACAGGAACTTTAAACCTTAATCACAAGCTGACAAAACTGTTTCAATGAAAGTGAAAATAGATTTTAAGACCTTAAAGCACCATCGCAGCTAGTGAAGAGGTAAGAAAAGATCTCTTAATAGCAACTAGGATGCAAAAAAAAAAATCATTCAACATCTGCAAGATGATATAAAGATGAATAATAAGACTAACAGTCATCAATGAGAAAGGAGTCAATACAAATGATATAAAAAGAATGTGGGCAGAAGTAATAACAGAAAACTTACCAAATATGAGGAAACAATTTAACATTCAGTAACCAAAGCATATAGAACTCCAAATAACATCAAGCCAATTAAAACCACACCCAGACATAATAATCAAGATCACAGAAATTCAGCACATGAACAGAATACTAAAAGCCACTAGAGAAAAGAAACAGATCACATCTAAGAGAAAATCCATTAGAGTAAAAGCAGATTTCTCTTTACAAACTATTAATTCAAGAAGAGCATGGAGCAAAGTACTTCAAGTCTTGCAAGAACAAGTCCAATGCACACTGCTATATCCTGCAAAACTCTCTTTCAAGTTCAATGAAGAAGTGAAATAATTCCATGACAAAGAACAACTCAAGAATTTCATGACGACAATGCCAACCCTACACAATTTACTAAAAGATTTTCTAGAAAGGGATTAAAACAGCCACAACTCCATGAATGAGGATGTAAAGAACCCACCAAATAGGGCAAACAATTAAACACAGGAGAAAAAGAGGTATACAACAGCCGTCTTTCAACTATTCTTTTGTATACAACAGCAAAATATTTCCATCCGCATATTCTACAAATGTACTCCTCCTGCACCCTATGGGTCATGACTCTGTCCAGGTCTACAGAGTGAATATCAAGGAGATAGCAGTAGCTCAGTCCCACAAATGACACCTGGCTACCAGTAAGGGTCGTGGACACTGTCCATGTACATGAGATACTAGAAGTTTGTGTAATATGCTATTCTCAAACTGTTAGAAGTTCTGGTCATAAATTTGCCATTCCAGAATTTATGTCATGCTTTATATTTTTAGTAATTCTTGACTACCATGGAAACAATTTTTAGTTGATATTTTCATATATATTAACCTATTCAAATATTATGGGAGTACTCTGACTTGATTACAGATTTGTACATATGAGGCCTAACATTCTGGCCTCTAAGTTGGACTCATGATTTGATTTGAATTTTGGAATACTATTTTGAAATATTTAATTTTTAATTAATTAATATTTAATTACTTGCTGAATATTGTTTTATGATTTTTGTTTTATGATTCATACTGTATCTTGTCTTTCAATCTACTTATAAGACATAGTATGATATTTTCTCCCAGTATTAGAAACTTTAAAAAGAAAAAAAAAATATATATGTATATATAAGAGAGTTAAGACAGATGTACAGCTACTTTATCTTACTTCATTGAGAATAAAAATTTGTATTAATATTGTTCAGATAAGATATCAGGTCTGCATCTTGTTCTCTCAATAACTACTATGTAGACAATAATATATTCCCAGTTTTTGAAGGCTTCAGTCCATACTCAGCTGGCTCCAAG
Source organism: Myocastor coypus (assembly GCA_004027025.1). Lineage (NCBI taxonomy): Eukaryota > Metazoa > Chordata > Mammalia > Rodentia > Myocastoridae > Myocastor > Myocastor coypus. The sequence continues at coordinate 49,301 of PVJA010001004.1, forward strand.
ACACAGGGCAGAAAACAGCCATTCATGGCAGTGGCAAGAGAAAAGAGCAAAGGGGAGTGGCAGCAGCTCAGGCAGCTAGCTAGCCTCTCTCCCCTCCTTACACTGCAACACAAAGTATCTGTCCCTGGACATTCACACTCATAATCCCAGCACTGGATCAAGAATCTAGAAGCCACCCCATGACTGCAGGAGGTTTTGAGGGAACAGCTAGACACAATCATAACACATGGGAAGTATAAAAGTCAAACTCATAGAAATAGAAAAGTAAAAGGGTGGTTAACAGACTGAGGAGTACCTACATTGTGCAGATCTTACTCAAAGGACAAGACAAATTATACAGATAAGGAATACATTCAGGAGATCTACTGTACATCTTCAGAATGGGAATCAATAGTGCTATGCTGTATATACTGGGAGCTTGCTAAAGGAATACTAAACTTTAAATGTTCTCCTAAAAATGAACATGAGGTAATAAATATATATTAAGATCTTGATTTCTACCTTTTCCATATCTATCCAATCATGTTATACACCATAAACATACTCAAGTGTTATTTGTCAATTAAAAAGTAATAAAAAACACTACAATTACTGTAAGCACTATACAGGCTAGAAAAATTTTTTTCAAATTAAAAGGAAGTTATAAAAAAGAAAGTCCCACCTGTTTAAAATTGGTAACTGCTTTAATAACCGGAGAAGCTGTGACCAGGAGAATCTCTTCTGATGGAAAGCTAACAGCCAACTTATTTTTAAAGAGACAAAAATATCACAGTGTTAGGTTTTGCTCTAAAATTGTGTGAGAGTACATATAATGAAATTTTAGTAACATTATTAACCTAAAAATCTAAAAATTATTTGTGTCTCATATAAAGATATGTATTATTTAGGGTCTTGCTCATATTTATAGAGAACTAGGGAGTAATGTTAAACTCATGTATTGATGAGGTGAATACATTCACACTTAACATTAATGCCTTCTGAAGAAGGAAAGTAATATATAGCATTATCCTTTAAATTATTTTGTATGCCAACTTAATTACCATAAAGACAAGAAATTATCTAAGTAATAGTTAAAATACTATTTGTTAAAAATTATTTTGCCTTCAGTGAGGTAAAAAAAGCAAATTCCTTTAATATTAACTTACATTACCAACCAAATAGAATCTTCAGTCTAATTCTAGTATTCTTCTAAATCTAAACAAGTTCATGTCACCTACATACTCTTAAAATCCATAAGATTTTTTTCATCTTAATTGAATTATCTATTAACATTTGAAATACTACCTATACATCATCTCTTTGTATGTACTGCAGTTTATCTCACTTTCATTTCCATTATTTGGCCATGTTCACATAACTTTTTTATATTTGAAATCACCTCCAAATTGGCCTCCTAATCTCAGAAGCAGTATTAAGCAGTTGCCATGGCCCAGAAAACCATAATCATCTTTCAAATCATTTCATTGGATTACTTTTTTCCACTGCTGAAAATCCTGAGATTTGAATGGGGGAGATAGCTCTGAGGGCTAAGCGCCTGCCTGGCAAGTACAAGGTCTTGAGTTCAAGTCCTGGTACTGTATGCCATGGCAACCCTGGAGCTGGGCTTGGTAGCACAAGCCTGTAATCTCAGTGCTGGGGAGGCTGAGACAGGAGGATCACTATGAGTCTGAATTACATAGTGAGACCCTGTATTAAGTGAAAAGATTTATTATTAAAAAAAAAACACGAGATTTGTAAGTTCTGGTTAAATTTTTAGCATGACTTAAAGACCGTTCGTGATGGGTATCTGCCAACGTTTGCTGATTAAATCTCCCATAAATTCTCAGAAGTATCATGCGCTTTATTTAAACTTTGTCCCTTCTAGATGGCGCTGCTTTCCCCCTGGAAAATATACAGTGGACTTGCTTTGGAATGCCTTCCGGTCTTCCCATTCATTCTTTGATAGCGATATAAGGATACCACAAGAAGAGAGACCTTTGCCTTCATTAACATCCTGTCCGACTCTACAGGCACTCCCACGAGTCACAGCTAACAGATTTATTGTGAAGGTGAATCCCTGGGAAAGCACAGCCACGCTCTTTAAATGTGACTGTAATAAAAGCCCTCCATATGGTGTCTGGATTGCAGATGTTTCCTTGAGAAACAGAAATCGCACATCTGAAAATTGAAATTAAAAAAATTCTTTCACTGCTCCTTAAAACCAGTAAGCGCTTGCTTGTACCGACAAAATATTGGATTTTTTTTGGGGGGGGGAGGTGGTGATAGTGCATACACGTAATATGACTACATATGGTCCAGTTATTCTCAGAAAAGCATTTCTTAGTTTTAATTATTTGCTGGTGCTGTTACCAAACGCTGCTAAAGATGGAAGTTTCTTGGGGAGTTCAAAGTACAGAAAATGTATGTAAGCGTTTCTGTTTATTAATTAATGATGTGCTCCTCTTTAAGGGTCTGCTCCTCTTTAGAATTCAATCGCCTAAGGCAATTTAAAAAGTGCGCAGAATTCCTGGTCCGCCCAGCACCGTGAGAACCAGATCCTGGGTATGCCAGCTTTGGTTTTCTTGTTATCGCTTCCCACAGGAACAGTTCCTGCACCTGCGATGAAGCCCTCCAAAGACGACCTCAGCCGCCCGACCACGCAGCCACCCGCTCCCAGAGCCCACTGCGGGGAGCACCCGCTCCCAGAGCCCACTGCGGGGAGCGGGAGGGGGCGTGGCCAAGCGGGACCCGGAAGCGCGGCGAGAGAGGTCGCGCGCGAGGCCCTCGCAGCTTCCGTCTTTGGGACGTAACTCGCCGTACCTGCTCCGCACACGTGACGCCCGCGATGCCGCCGCCCACCACCACGAACTTCTCCATCGTGGGACGCGGGCGCGCGGCCTCCGTACCCTCGAATCCCAGAGGTTTACTGAGCACAGGGGGGAGCGACAGATGGAGCACTCCCGGAAAGGAAGCCACAGCGTACGATCGCTTCCGGCGCCTGATCCAAAGACTTCCACCTACGGGTGCCCGGAGGTTTATAGTTATTACGTATCCTGCCGGGAGCTGTTCTTCTCAGACGCAAAGAGGCAGGGCGTCGTACTTTCTGGGCTTTGAGTTACTATTCATCTTTCTGAATGACATTTCCCCACGACGATTTGATAAAAGGTAGATTAAGACTGAAAAAAAAAAAAAAGGAGTTGCATAAAGGTGAATTGTTTTGAAGTTTTCACTTCGCTTCTTTCACAAGAGATATGGGCTAATAGCTTCTTTAAATTCTTAACGATGAAAAGACCCATCAAGGAAGCATGTTCGGGTAGTCCTTGCCACTTCTCACCTCACAAAAGAATTTTTTACTTTTGTGTAAGCACGTTCTTTATGGCAAGCCAATGGAATACTATTGAATTTTTTCTGTAAGAAGCATGTCCCTTTGCAACTTTGACTTCAGTTAAAACTGTTAGTCTAAAACAAGTTAGAGCCGGGCGTGGTGGCGCACCCCTGTAATCCCAGCACTCGGGAGGCTGAGGCAGGAGGATTGGTGAGAGTTCGAGACCAGCCTGGGCTACAAAACTGAGCTCAAGGCCAGCCTGACTGTACAGGGAGACCCTGTCTCAAAAAGACAAAAAATAAAAAAAATAAAAAAAATAAAAAATAAAAAAAAATAAGGTTTCCAGTAAATAGCATATTGATTTGTTTTGTAAATAGCATATTGAAAGCAGTGCTCTTAATCATAATTTTACTGTTAATACAAGTTTTGCATCATTTACTTGCTTGGAGAAATAGCTAAATTAAATTTAAAATAGTTTTTGCTGTCTTGTGATACTTTTAAGAATGATACTGTAAACTTAAGGTACTGTTTCTCAAATGAATACTGGAAGTTGTGGTTACTGATACTCCTCTCTTCTTTAAACCCTAAGGATAACTATCCTATGTAAAAACAATGACAAAATACTTTATGGATACCTGAAATATTCATTGTGCTTTTATTTACTAAGTTAAATGGTAAGAAGTTCAATAAGTAATTCTGTTTCCTGTTTCTAGTGTAGACAGAACATTTCCAAAAGAAAATAGTTGTTTAATCCCATTGGGTCTGATCTTCCATTTCCAGTTTATTTTCACATGACATGGTGTGCCCCATTTAAATTGAACTACAATTACACTCAAGATACATAATTTTCTTTAGTAGGCATTTGCATACCACTTTAACCACCTACTTATCCTTAGCTACTTCTTCATTGATCTATGGGTCAGTCAAGCTGTCAGTGCCCCTAAATAGTTTTGGGTTTAATATCCTGCAAACCAAGTGATGTATTTTCTGAACTCCTACAATACCTTGTCGTCTCCAGAATTTATCCTTGAGTGCTAGGGATACAGCTCAGTGGAATAAGTACTTCCTTGGCAAGCACAAGGACCTGAGTTCAATCTCTGTTTCATAAAGAAAGAAAGAAAGAAAGAAAGAAAGAAAAAGAAAGACCTGAATTCAATCACTGGTTCTGCAAATAAACAAACAATTTATCTTTGACCCACTTTAGTATTCTGTTTCACCACCATCTCATAAACTCTTTAATCTCAGGGCTTATTTCTCTCTCCCATTGGATCAGCAATGTTTACTATCAGGTGTTAAAAATTAGGAAGTAGATAGAATGTGAGGATGCTCTGAGGGCTTTTAAAAGACTGTGATCCATACTCTACATTCAAGGACCTTGTGTATATAATGACAACTGTTTCCCTTTATTGAGGTCAAAGAACCTGCCACTCAAGCTTCAGGAAATGGAAGCTACTACAGTTGCAGATGGGAAGGAAGCCATGCAGAAGGAAACTCCTTTCTCAAACAAGAAGGAATGGTAACACAATCACCTTTTCTCTTTCCTCCTTTGATATCTGGCCTTTGCTAAGGACATGAAGTGATAAGATCTCTCTGAATATTTAACACTTAGAAATTTCTAAATATAAAGGAACTCACAGGAAAGCACATTAAGGAAGGGCTTCCAGTGTATCTTAGTGTGCATTGGTTTAATTAGCAAAGAATGCTTAGTATAAAGTGAGATTTCCAGAACCTCGAAACATGATCGCAAGGATGGTGATAGAAAAGGTTGGAGAAAGGACAGGACAGAAAGACTGCTAGGAAAAAGACAGGCTTGACATTAAGAAGCAGCAAAAAAGCCGGGTGTGATGACGCACGCCTATAATCCCAGCACTTGAGAGGCTGAGGCAGGAGGGTCGCTGTGAGTTCAAGACCAGCCTGGGCTACAAAAGTGAGCTCAAGGCCAGCCTGAAATCTGAAATGCATAGCAAGATCCTGTCTCAAAAAGCCAAAAAAAAAAAGCCAAAAAAAAAAAAAAAAGCAGCAAAAAACCAGAAGAGAATGACTGCTTTTTTTTTTTTTTTTTTGGCTTTTTGGATTTTTGAGACAGAGTGTCACTATGCAGTTCAGGCTGGCCTTGAACTCACTTTTGTGGCCGAGGCTGGTCTTGAACTCACATTGATCCTCCTGCCTCAGCCTCCCAAGTGCTGGGATTACAGGCGTGCACCACCAGGCCCAGCAACTGCTGCTTTTTCACCTGTAGCTGTGAAGCTTAGGAATGGATGGATGCACAACTTGGTGAATGTTTCTGAAGGTAAAGGAAAGACCAATGTCTTACAAAATATTATAGTGTGTTTTCAGTGGTGGGAAAGAGCAGACAAGGAAAGCTTCATAAAGATGGTGAATATTCTGAACCTCAGAAGGCCACTAGCATTTGAATGCATTCAGAAGTATGATAAGAATTCCAACAAAAGGGGCTGGCCAGATAGTTCAGTAGATTAACATGCTTAGGCAGACACAGGGACTGAGGTTCATCCCCTGTGTGCCATACTGGCTCTGCCCCCACACATGGGGTGCACTGAGACAACTATTGAGACTAGGCATGGTGGCAAATGCCTGTAATGCCTGTGCTTCGGTGGTTGAAAACAGGAAGATCCTTATGAGTGTAGCAAGATCCTGCACTAAATACATTAAAAATATTACTAAATACATTACTAAATACATTAAAAAAATACTAAATACATTAAAAAAAAAGAATCCCAAGAGAGAAAGATCTTGGGCCCGGCAGGATGGCTCAGTGGTCTAAAGCGCCTGCAGGTGGCTGCAGGAACCACGGTTCGATCCCCGGCACCACATGCTGCGCCAGTCCTGCCCTCAGGGCAGGCTGAGCTGGCCATAAAAATAAATAAACAAACAAACAAAAAATTCTTAAAAAAAAAAAAAAAAAAGAAAGAAAGAAAGATCTTAAGAATTAAGGAATCACCTGGAGAAACTAAGGGTGATATAATCATTTTCTGTTTTACTCCTTTAATTTTCTCATATCTGTTTTACAAACCCCCATTTTCTCTTGAAGGTCTAGCTTTTCCATTCTCAAATCTAACTTTACATTTTTCACCAACTTTAATTCATTAAAGTTCAAAAGAAGAGTATTTAATTTTATTGATCAGAAATAGGGAACAGTGATATTTCATAGAATAGTTAATGATTACCAACTTTGATACAGATGAGAGGGTTTGAAGTAATAGTCTTTCCTTGCTATGCGACTTTTCAGTGAGTGAGTTATAATATTTCTGCTTAGCTTTTTCCATGGCACTATGGCTATAAGATGTAGTACTTAACTAGAGTTATTTTTTTTTTTCCTTAACTAGAGTTGTTTTGATGGGTATGAATTAACATTTAAACTCCTTAGCATATTGGGCCACCTAGTGAGATTAATAGTTGTTAGGTACTATTGAATAATCTCTGTCTTTAAAAGATTTTATCTATGCTCCTACCCTCAGGAAACTTCAAATTATCTGTCCACAGTGACCTACCTTTTTCTATCAGACTTCACCTTCCCATACACAGCTATAAATCTACTGGTGCATTAATGCATTGCCATACACCCACGATCCAGTGACCTCCCCAAAGCACCTATGTACACATGAGGCTTTTGGGGGGACACATAGCTATAACAAGACAAAAAAAAAAATCAAATAAACACCAGAGTTGAGCCAAATCTTTGGACAAATTGTCTTAATAAATATGTAGAGTTTTACCCAATAAAAATATATTCTTCTTGGCAGTACATAGAACTTCTGCCAAACAGACTACATACTGTCCAATAAATCACACTTAAATCCATGAAAGAGAATAAAAAAAATATGCCGTTATATCAGACCATTGTGCAATGAAATTAAACATCAATGGCAAAAAAAATTTGCAAATGGAAGGAAATTAAACAATACACTTGCATAATCACTGAGTCACAGAAGAGACCAAGGAGGAAATGACAGTTCTTAGAATTAAACAGCAACGCGAGTACAACATGCCAGAACTTCGTGGAATCAGTGAGAACAGATGAAGAGGGAAGCCGGTACTTGTTGTTGCTCACATCAGAAAAACAGAGTGAGCTCAAATACATTACTCAATACTGTACCTCATAATCCTAAGAAAAGCAGGAACCTCCCACATCCAAAACTAGTATAAGATATTGTACAATCAGCTGCGATTGGTGAAATTCAGACAAAAGATAACAATAAGTCAATGATTCAATTTTTTGAAAGAATAAATGAAATAGAAACACTTGGCTGTGGTGGTGCACACCTGTAATCCCAGCACTGGGGAGGCTGAGGCAGGAGGATTGGTGTGAGTTTGAGACCAGCCTGGGCTACAAAAGTGATCTCAAGTAGCGAGACCCTGTCTCAAAAAAAAAGAAAAAGAAAAGAAAAAGAAAACATTTAGCTAATCTTACAAAAAAACTGGGGGGGAGGGCAACTCAATGAAATGAGAAATGTAAGGTGAAATTGCAGTGGACACTGCACTGCTATAATCCAGACTTAAGAAATATTTATCACCCTGTATGCTAAATAAATTTAAGAATTAACAAAATATAGGCTCCTGGATACATATAAACTACCAATAGAACCAAGAAGATATGAAAACAAATATCCCAAGGAAATTGAAGCAATAATAAAAATCCTACTAGGTTTTGAGGTATTCACTGATAAATTCTATAAGATGTAAATATTCCTCAATCTCTTCAGTAAAACTGATAAGGTATACTCCCAAAGTCTTCCCTGGAAGGTGTGTTAGCTACTCTTGTTGCTGGGACAAATACCTGACATCCACAATGAAGGTAGAAAAGCAGAACAGCAACAATGGCAACACCTCAGGCCATAGGCATAATCCCAGCAGTACTCAGACCCATAATCCCATCCTTAGATCACCCAGTGGAACATGAGTTAATGTCAAACTCTAGAAGTCCCTGCCCCATGATTGCATGAGGTTTTGTGGGGACAACTAGACACATTACCCTACTTCCAAAACCAGACAAGAATCCAACCAAAGAAAGAGAACCAGAGGCCAATCTTTTCAATGAACATAGATTTGAAAACCCTCAACAAGATATTGGCAAACAAACTAAATGAGTGATTGAAAGAGTTCAAAAATGACCAAGTAGGGACTAGGGAGATAGCTCAGTAGAATAAGGCTTGCCTGGCAAGTGGGAGGACCTGAGTTCAATCCCCAGTCCTGAAAAAAAAAAAAAAAAATGACCAAGTAAACTTCATGTAAGGATACACAGATGGCTGAATGTATGTAAAACAGTAAGTGTAATACATTACAGAAACAAAAACAGACAAGAACAACATGACTCATCTCAAATAGATGGAGATAAACCTTTAGCAAAAATCTAACTTTCATGCTTGGGAAAATTCTGAAGAAAACAGAAATAAAAGGATTTTAACTCAATGTAATAAAAATTATTTGTGGAAAACCTACTGCCAACATCATATTAAACAGGGAAAATGTGAAACACTTCATTTTGAAGTCCAGAATAAAAGAAGGATGTCTGCTATTACCACTCCTGTTCAATATAGTGCTGAAAACATTAGCCAGACCAATCAGGAAAGAGATATAGATGATATAGATATAGATGATATAGATATAGATGATATAAATATATAGATATAGATGTTGTAATGTTCTGTTTCAGTGCCGAAAGAAACGACATGAAAACCCGATGAAGGTACCTCTGAGGACTCACTGAGATTTGTCTCTCTCGAAGTGAGCCCGACCCACAGAAGGATATCGCTTTTATTGAGTACTCAAGGACACGCTAAGGAATTTGCATAACTGCTTTGGGGAATACAGACTAGAGATCACTACCTCTTCTACCATTCACCTAACATTAGGTTAGTACAAATGCTAATTGAAAACATTCCAAGCAGGGGAGGAGACTGCCAGTAACATCCCAAGTAAGGTAGAAGACAACAATCAAGGAGCCACTAGAATAAGCTGTTATCTGCCTCCTTGAATCCCAAGTTTGGGGAATCCCCAAGTAACCCACTACAGCTTTCCCTGGGCTTTATTTATTATTCTCCACTTCTTAAAAGGCTAGATCCTTATCTCTACATATAGATATAGATACAAATATAGATACAGATGTAGGTATAGGTTATTTAGATATATAGATAGACAAAATATGTAATATATATCTTTATATATTATATCCCTATATGCTATAGATATTTTTTCTCTTTTTTTCAATGATCAGATGGCAGGATTTTCAAGATAGAAAACTGAAAATATTCCACAAAGATTACTACAATTAATAACCAAATTTACTAATCTTACAGGATACAAAATCAATGCACAAGAGTTGGTAATGTTCCTGTACAACAATAATAAATTCACTGAAAAAGAAATTAGGAAGCAATACCATTCATAATAGTCTCAAGACAAATTAAATGCTTAGAAAATTAATCTAACTGCCAGGCATGGTGGTGCATGCCTGTAATTCCAGCACTCTGGAGGCTTACACAGGAGGATCATTGTGAGTTTGAGACCAGCCTGGGCTACACCATAAGCTCAAGACTAACCTGAACTGCATGGCAAGACCATGTCACAAAATGATAGCAAAAAAAGATTAAAAACAAAAATAAAGCAAAGCAAAGAAAATGTAACCCAAAAAAGTGAAAGAACTCTACACAAAAATTATAATACTGTGAAAAAAGAAAGTCAGTAGAACATCATAAAATGAAAGGCTTTAGGGAGTTAGGCAAAAGGCAACACTTTGGAGTGTGTGTCTCTGTAAATCACTGAGGGGTAGAATGTTCATTTCTGGGATGTGCAGTGGGTATGACAGTTTTCTGACATAGTGCAGGGCAACCTTGTGGCTAATCAAGTGATGGGAGCTGCATGTTTAGCTGCCTAACAAAAGCACACTGTTGTAAAGTAGGTGATTTTTCTGAATGATTCTGCTATGCTTGCAGAAGTGTGGCCACTAGTATGTTGTTACTTCCTAGTGACCAGAGGAATCAATGAAAGGGAAAGAATAATGGTCTAGTTTGTGCAACCAGGCGCGGCTTGGTCACATTCTTCTTTTTTTCTCTACAGCTGCATCCATTTTATTTTATTTTTATGAGAAAAAATATAAACTAGCAATGAAACTGTTTCAAAACAGGTTAGTAGGACAATTATAATAATTAATACACTGCATATTGTGTCTTCATAGTTATTTGGAGGACAAGATGCAGACATGATATCTAAACAATATTAACAAGTTTTTCTTGTCATTGAACTAAGAGAAAGTAGCTATATATCTATCCTATCTTGTATATACACGTATATTTTTTCACAACAAAATGGTCCTTTATTTATGTCCCCCCCTTTTTTTTGTTTTGTTTCATCAGAGATGGGTGTTCCATTGCTGTTAGAGAAGCTATATTTAGAGAAGTCTTTAAAGGACATTTTCATACTTGATGCAAGTCCAAAGATTGTAGGTACTTGATACAGCAAAACAACTCAATATAGTCCAAAAGTCCATAATGTAGTGGGTTACCAGCATAGCTGGCAATTGTCTAAAGTTGTTGACTTTAGCCTTTTATAGCTCAGCAGAGTAATACAGCTTTACTTTTTATACCTTATGGTTATACTTTTCTGCTGGATGGTTAAGACCAAGTTAAGGCAAGACCTATTTAACTAAAAAGGGTAAGTTCCACTTATGGCACTCAGAAATATGTGACATTTGTACAGATAAGAAACTAGCATCTTAAGAAGCCAAGAACAATAAACAAAGCCCAGGGCCAGTTGTAGTCTGTTACTTGGGGATTCAGACAGCTGTGATTGAAGGAGGCAGATAACAGCTTATCCTGATGGCTCCTTGATTGTTGTCTCCTCCCTTGCTTGGGATGTTAATGGTTATCTCCTCCCCTCCTTGTAATCTTGTTATTTGACATTTGTGTGAGTCTAGCATTAGACAAATAGTGAAGGTCAACAGATATTCTAGTTGTTCTTTACTTAAGTGATTATGCACATGAGCACATTGCTTGGTCCTAAAAAAAACTGAGATGCTTCTGGAGCTCTGGGCTCACTTTAAGAGAAACAAATCTCATTGAGACCCCTGAGCAAAATTCATTGGGTCTTCTCATCATTTCTTTTGGCACCGACTTGTAACATACAACATTTGCAGAATGTGGTTCTGTAAATAACTGAGGTTTCCATTGTGAGTTATTTGCATACATCTTATAACATCAATTTGTGGATATAGTGCAATTAAGCACTTCGGTCAACAAAGGGCCTGGAACTTATGCATGTTTCCCTATTAAGATCTCATTGTTAGAAATATAAGTCATATGGCAAAAGTGTGCAGCTGTATTTACCCAAGTGTGGCTGCTAGGATGTGCTTCTCTTCATAGCACCCATAAGTACCTATGGCAGGAATTTCATAGTGTTAGCCTGTGCTGGCAAGTACCTAGAACTTCAAAACCAGAGTGAGATTCTGTTGGGAAGTTAAGCAAATGCCAACACTTTGGAGTGTGGGGCTCTGTAAATAACTGAGGTATGTATTTGTTTCTGGGTTGTGCCCTGGATATGATGGTTTGCCAAGGTAGTGAAGTGCAGCCCGGTGGCCACCCAAGGAATGGGAGCTTCATGCTGTTTGGCTAACAAAAACACATTTTTAAAAAGTAGGTGATTTTCCTGAATGGTCCTGGGAAAAAAAAAAAAAAAAAAAGAAAAGATGAAAGAGAG
>PVJA010001004.1:61413-106708 GCA_004027025.1 Myocastor coypus
AAAAAAAAAAAAAAAAAAATATATATATATATATATATATATATATATATATATATATATATATATATGAAGTGAAATAAAAAATAAAGGAAAGGATTCCAACAGCCCATTTATTTATTTATTTATTTGTTTGTTTATTTATTTATTTTTTGAGACAGGGTCTTACTATGCAGTTGAGGCTGGCCTTGAGCTCACTTTTGTAGCCCAGGCTGGTCTCAAACTCCCACCAATCCTCCTGCCTCAGCCTCCCGAGTGCTGGGATTACAGGCGTGAGCCACCACGCTCGGTCCAACAGCCCATTTATTTAAAAGAAAAGTGGGGAGGGTTGTTGGGTTTGTTTTTGTTTTCCAGGGGCTAGAAATGTTTTTCATGTTTGTGTCTGAGTTTTGTGTGTGGTTGCCCCATCCTGCACTGCCTTTTATTTCAGGTGTCTGTCACCATCATCCTTCTTAATGCTGAGCGTCAGATGCCTACCCTGCCTGCTTGGACCCTTCTTCATTGTCAGGAGAACATGGTAATGATCAACTAGAGAAAGCTGTGGTCATCTATCTTCAATCTGCTGAGTTTGAGAGGTCTGTTTTGGTGAAATGGGCTTGGGAGTGATGGGGGTAGTAGGAGATATTTGATTGACAGTCCATTGGGGATTGCCAGTAGGGTGGGCCACCCCCTCTAAGCCCACTGTGATTAAGAATTTTGACAGATTCAGAAATGGTCATGGACTGCAATTAAGGCTACAACCATTCTGTGCACTGGAATGGCCATCTTTTGATACCAGATAGCCAGCCAAAGAGACCCCAAGATCCTCAGGCAACTGTGTAAAATTGAAATGTGGTAACAGACAAGCTCAGGCCCCCTGACCAGATTCCTTATATTGATTCTCGATTGTATGTAGTCTGAGTTCTTCCTCCTTGGTTCAGCATAGGTACGTGTGAGTCCCCTGAGTGCATCCTTCTTTCAAAGGGAAAATACTACTCTAAAGAGCCACCACCGGGAGTCCTACCTCTGCCCCAGAGGAGGAAGATGCCCTTGTAGTACACCCCCCTCCCCTTGCTGCTCCACCACTGTCTCCAGGAGCAGCCGTCACTAGAAGCAGTCATGCCACCTCTGAAGATTCGATGTCCACAGGTCCTGTGCGGACCCCCATTTCCTTTGTGTGGGGTGCCAGTGGCTGAGGAAGGACAGATGTGATCTGTAATGATATATGTTCCTTTTAAACCAGTGACCTATATAATTGAAAATCCCAAGTGCAACCTCTGTCAACCAAGCAGAAAAGCTAATTATTTCTTGAACAAGAAGAAAACAGCTGAGAGGGAGACATTGCCTAACCTCACTAGCAAGAAGCATTCTAGTAGATTAATTAGTATCATCATGTAAGGAGAATGAAGCCTTGTTATGGCTCCATGTTCCCATTTGCAAAAATCTCACAATATCAATACCTGGCATTTTTAATGTTTGTTGAAGCAACAAATTCCTTCTCACCTTTAAGGGCTATGGTGTGATGTGACCTGTGGCCAACCTGCTTAAAAAATCCAGTTTGCCACAGCAGAGCTGTACTGAAAGTATTTAAACAATTAACTAACCATGTAACATAATTTGGTCTTCAAAATAGAACAGAAATTGTAGAGTGAAAGGTGAGGGACAGAAAAATCCTTTTTATCTTTAATTTTCCTAAAGAATTATGTAAGGGTTTTCTCATAACAGTGCTTCCCTGATTACTGAAGTGGCAAATAAAGCTGGAGTGAATATTTCGTCCTAAAAGTTGCAGACGCTCTGACAGCATTGAAATGTTGGTCATTTGCATAAGTAATGACACAGGGAAATCCTATTCAAAAGTCTTCCGATCAGATGTGGAAAAGGCTTTCACCTCAGAGGGAAATGCTCATGCGATGATCTTGAGCCTATCCTCTGGAGAGCAACTGGACCTTGAGAGTGGCAGTGCCACTGAGCCTGTGACACATTTAGCACCCAACTTGTCTTGGTGCCACAATCTCAGGAAGGTAGGCTTTGGCCTTATGGGTGTAACTGAAAAGAAAATGTGCCTACATGAATGAACATGTGTTTTTTCCTAAGCCGAGAAACTAGACTGCAGAATATAATGCATCAAAACCATTTTTCTTTGAAATTATTTAAGCACCTTTTCTAATCATAAAAAATCATTGCTATTCCCCAGAACCACCCACCAAGGTATTTGATAACTAGCATCAGGCTTCAAGGGGGAAAGGGTTAGATAGTAATTTTCACAGATGAAGCACAAATAATGTGAGTACAACCAGATCATCATTATATAAATAAAATCATTACAAAAAGTTTTTAACAGTTTTCTTCAGCAGATTTCAACTGTGTAAAAGTTGAACTAAACCAAACAGTTAAAATAATCATTCATGAATGTTTTGGTATGTAGGTCTTGCTTTAATTTGCCCTTGATCACCCAGTGGAAAAGCTTAATTATGAAACATAAAACACAGAGCTAGATTAGTATGATGAGCTGTAAGATGCTTAAATAAACAGCCTCCAACATTGCCAGTTTCACTGGTAACCCAATGCAATTATGGAACACTGGACTATGAATACCACTACTTCCTCTCAGTTCAAAGAGATTTTTTTCTTTTTTTCTTTCTTTACCAATATCGATTAGAAAATTTATCATGTCTATACCCTGTGCTCTGTATAACTACTAAGAGGACAATAATATACAATGTGTTAATTATTGTGAATGTACTACTAACGTATTTTGGTTTTTTATTTATTTATTTTATTTATTTATTTTTTTTAAATTTTTTTGAGACAGGGTCTCACTGTGCAGTTCAGGCTGGCTTTGAGCTCACTTTTGTAGCCCAGGCTGGCCTCGAACTCACACCAATCCCCTCCTGCCTCAGCCTCCCAAGTGCTGGGATTACAGGCGTGCGCCACCACGCCCGGCCCTTTATAACCTTTACCAATTGGGGAAGTAGGATCTTGGGATAGATATAAAAAAAACCACCTACATCTAGAAGACAGCCTTGAACAGACATTCTCTATGGAAACCTCAATACTAGGGAGAAAGTTATATGTCATAAGAAAATGGGAAGTATCAACATTAAAAACAAAATAGAAAAGATGAAAAAAAAAAGACAAGGCACAGAAGCAAAATGCAACCGTGAACTCCCAGTGCACTCAGAACCAGCCTGGAATTCAAGGAGATAGATAATATTGGAAGTCAAATGCTAGAATCCTCTGAAATAATATCCACAAAAGAAGAGAAAAGAAAATGGAAAAGGCTATGGGAAAATATTCTTTAAGATACAGAAAGAAATGATGATTACAATAAAAAAAAAATAGAGACGATACAGATAAAAAGTAGATGAGCTTGGAAAAAATGGTGGAAAAAATTTTCCATCCTGGGAAAGAAAAAGAACCCATGAAACAGATCCAAACAGAAGTAAAATACAAAAGATTCAAAACTGCCACTGAAAACATATGCAGCAGATTGAACTAAGAAGAGGACAGGATCTCAGAACTTCAAGACAGAATGGCAGTTAGTGATAATGAAAAGAAAGATACCTTAAAGATAACAAGAGATCATGAAATATCAACCCAGCAGCTACCAGATGAAGCAAAGAAGACTAATACAAGATTGATTGGGTTCAGTGAGAAAGTGGGAGACAACACAAATGAAACACACATGTAAAAAACTTTTCATAGAAATAATGGAAGAATACTTCCCAAGCATGGATAAATAATTTGACACACTAATAAATGAAGCATATTGAACTCCAAACAGCATGACCATAATAAAATAAAGCTACACAAAAGCGTATAATAATAAAGACTTCAAAAGTCCAGCAAAGGAACAGAATATTAAAAGCTGTTAGAGGAAAAAGCAGATCACCTACAATAGAAATCTCATTTGAATCATGGCAAACTTATGTACCCAAACCTTCAAGTTAAGAAGAACTTGGAGTGAAGTATTTCAGTCTTGAAAGAGAACAGCTTCTAACCCAGATTGATGTACCCACAAAAACTCTCTCAAAATTAATGCATGAGATACTTCCATGGCAAAGAATAGCTGAAGAGATTTGTGGACACCAAACTAATGCTGCAAACAGTGCTTTAAACAGAGATAAAAATGACCACATTTCCAAGAACAACAACAGAAAGAAACCACCAGGCATGGCTAGACATAAAATAGAGGGGGAAATGTAAGGAACCAATAGCAGGAAAATACCACAATGAAGATAAATGCATATTTACCAGTTATAACCTTCAATGTAAATAGCCTCACCTCATCAATTGAAAGAAAAGAGTGGCAGAGTAGATCAGGAAACAAGATCCAACAATATACTGTGTCCCTGAAGTATATTTAACTCAAAAAGCAATTCAAAGACTCAAAAATCAAAGGATGGAAAATAAATATCCATGCAATAGACAAGCATGGATATTTTGTTTGCAGATTTTGCGCACTTTAAACCAAGAGTAGTCAAAAGGCATAACAGAAGGTTGCTGCATACTTGTTAGGGGAAATTTCTATAGGGAAAGAGATAACCATAAGTATATGTGCACCAAACACAGAAGCACAAAACTACATATAATTATTATTAACAGACATAAAATGTCAAATAAGCAATAACAGGATTTTAACAGGAGACTCCACAACCCCTTATCACAAAGATACAGATGAACTAGATAAAAATTAGTAAAGAAATAACAGAACTGAATGAAGCCTGTAAACAAATGGACTTAGTAGAAGTTGTCAGACTGTTCCATACAACATCACCAGAATATGCGTTCTTCTCATCCACACATGCAATGTTCTCTAAAGTAGACAATGCTAGCTCAAAGAACATGCTTAAGTAAATGCAAAGGAATTAAAATTATCCCATTCATATTATCTGACCATAGTGGAATGAAATTAGAAATTCATGACAAAAGAAACCACAAAAAACTTCACAAACACATGGAAATTAAACAACACTTTCCCACACAACCAATGGCCCATAGATAAAATAAAGGAAGGAATTGAATAATGTCTACAACTAAATGAGAATGCAGGTATAGAATACTGGAAATTATGTGACACAATGAAAGCTGTCCTCAGAGGAAAATTTATAGTGGTGAATTCTCACATCAGGAAAACAGAAAAAGCACAAATAAACAACCTAATGTTTTACCTGAAGCTAAAGGAGAAGAAGGAGGAAGAGGAGGAGAAACAGGAAGAAGAAGAAGAGGAGAAGGAGGAGGAGCAAGGGGAGGAGCAAGACAAACCCAAAGCCCATACAAAGGTGGATATTATAAAGATCAGATCAGAAATTAACACAATAGAAACTAAGGAAACAATACAAAGACTTAATGAACTGAAGAGTTGATTCTTGAAAACAACCCAAATGCCCATTTACTGAGCAATGGAGAAAAATGATTTTTTTAATATGATGAAATATTACTCAACTATAAAGGAGGGCCAGCTTGGTTGTTTTATAGGTAAATGGGTGAGACTTGAATCCATACCTATAAGTGAAATAAATCAGTCCTGCGTGTGTAAACATCATAGTGCCTCCCTAGTGTAAGAAGCTAAAAACATAAGTAAGACCACAAGTATAAAATAAGTATCAGGGGCCCCGCAGGATGGCTCAGTGGTCTAAAGCGCCTGCTTAGGAAAGCTTAGGTGGCTGCAGGGACCACAGTTTGATCCCCGGCACCACATGCTGTGCCAGCCCTGCCCTCAGGGCAGGCTGAGCTGGCCATAAAAATAAATAAACAAAAGTTCTGAAACAAGAAAAATAGATAAAAAATAAATAAAAATAAAATAAAATAAATATCATTAAATGGAAAGCAAATGTTCAAAAGTAAAGAGAAACTAGAATGGATGAAATGAGCAAAAAAGGAAGGGAAAAGCAATCAGTATATTCTATCAGTCATTGATATTATAATAAATCTCTATAGAATATGATAAAAGCAGTTACACATTTTTACACATTTAGAAATATAAGTATATATATTCCCTCAGGTTTCACAGAGAGCAAACTGGTCAAGCAATGGCTGTGACTCATCCAGATGGCTGACACTGACAACAATTCTACAAAGCACTGTACATGGTTCCGAAGTAAATTCTGAGAGGATTTGACTGACCTTGAGAGATACAAAAATTACTTATTTTG
This sequence comes from Myocastor coypus, assembly GCA_004027025.1. Taxonomy (NCBI): domain Eukaryota; kingdom Metazoa; phylum Chordata; class Mammalia; order Rodentia; family Myocastoridae; genus Myocastor; species Myocastor coypus. Next base: position 67,545 of record PVJA010001004.1, read on the forward strand.
CTGTACAGGTCATGCTTAAACTTGCCCTTAACCACCCAGCAGAAAAATTTAACCACAAGGCATAAAACAGAAAGCTAGATTAGAATGCTGAGCTTAAATCAACAACTTCCGACTTTGCCAGCTTTAGCAATAACCCATTGCGATTACCAAACATTGGATTATGTATACAACTATTTTCTCTTAGTTCAACGAGAAGAAATTTTTTGTGCCAATAATGATTTGAAAAATTATGATGTCTACACCCTGTGCTCTGTATAACTAATAGGAGGACAATAATATGCATTATATCAAATCCTGGAAATGTACTACTGTGCTTTGAAACTGCCACATTGTTGTTTCTTATTAAAAGTAATAAAAAATAAACATAGAATAAAAAAATTAAAAAAGGAAGGGAAAATGAAAAATAAACAAATATGCACACACACATACACATATGCAAGCTAGCAGAGCTATAATACTAATTGCTACTAGCTTATTGAAATGAAAGCCTATATTATTTCATCAATTTTCATGCCTGTATCTTCACATATGAGCAACTAATTTGAAGATGTGAATATGTAATGTGCTAAGTATTGTTCATCTCCAACAAGCTTGTTTTGAAGTTTGATACCATTGTTTCTAGTTTTTATATTTCTTTTCCTTAAAATAAAAGAAATAAAAGCTCTATAGATATTACGCTTTAAAAGGGATGATACACCAAGTTTATATTGTTAGCAAATAACAGAAACAAATTGGCATCAAAGCTGTCAAGCCTTCAAGACCATGATTTTCCAACAAATGTGCTGATTGTATCTTATGTAAATATTAATACAGTTTAAAGTTAATTTTGCAATTCTATTGAGCCATGGATATTAGCATAATATTGATCTCAAAGATCTGTTGCAATTTTTTTTTCTGATCATTTTTAGTTTTCTGCAAGTCACACAAAAAGAGCAGCTTAACTATTGAAGGAGTAAGGAAGAAAGAAATAATGAAGGATATGCTCCTTAGCCTCTGAAAACATGGAATGTATAATCATTAACAACTTTGAGGATTACAAAGGCTCACAGTAAACTTGCACTGTTTTAAATAAGTAAATAGAACTGATGCTTGTAGAGATATTTAGCATGAGAGCACAAACATTCTTTCCATTCTAAATGAAACCCCATAAAAATGATGGAAAATGTTTTGTATTTCTATTATGACAGCTCTCAGAATCATGATGTATGTAAAATTAATTGCACTGCTTATTATAAAGGCATATATCTGGTCTACTGAATCAGAATCTTTAGAGTGTACGTGTTGGGAGTTGGCTTTGGTTATTATTTTTATAAACATGATCACAAGTAAGTTCTTATTCTACAGAAGATTATTTTATCCCTAACTTTTCTTCACTTCATAGGTATATTTCTCAGCCCTCCACAACTGTTAATTTGTTTTACCTTTCATGCTATTTTATTTTTATCTAATTCATACCATGTCAAAAAATATCAAAAAATATAACTCAACTGTCAATGCAAATACAGAAAATGAGTTCACAGTTATGACAACTGTGCCAATATTTGCCCTACAGAAGTGCTAAGACACACACATACACGTACACACACACACACAATTATACAAAGCCCTGCATAAGAGGTATTCTATAAAGTTAAAAATGATTAAATTATTGAACTAAATATCATTTTTTCTTTTTTCTTTTTTGTACCAGAAATCAAACTCAGGACCCTGTGGTTGCCGGGAAGGTGCTTAAGCCATGGAGCTATATCCTCAGCCTGTCATTTTTTAACAAGAAAAACAGAAAAATTTAAAAACAGGCCAAAACTCTTATATTTGTAAAACCTTGCTATGTGATTAATAGTCTCTAGTCAGTCTTTCCTGTTTGATGTAAGGAGTCTATCATGCAACTTTGGGCTGTCATTTAACATGCCCAGTTCATAATTGCTGTACTTCTTTTTTTTTTTTCAGTGCTGAGAATTGAACTGGGGCCTTGCACTTTCCTGGAAACTTATGTGATGCTGCACTCTTACCATTTTATGTGAAATATGAAACATCTTCCACATTGTACTAAAATGCTATCCAGGTAGGAAGAAAAGAAATGTCTATTTTTCCTGTTGGTATGTTTATATAACCTGTAGACACAATTTAAACATTTCTAGAACTTTTTGTCTATTTGGAAGAATTTTAAGCACTTTTTGGATAATACTTTTTTTTTTTTTTTTTGTCTTTTGGAGACAGGGTCTCGCTATGCAGTTGAGGCTGGCCTTGAGCTCACTTTTGTAGCCCAGGCTGGTCTCGAACTCGCATCGATCCTCCTGCCTCAGCCTCCCAAGTGCTGGGATTACAGGCATGCGCCACCACGCCCGGCTTCTACATTTTTAGATATTTATCTAAAAAGTTCCGAACTTAACTGAATAAATTGATAATTAATTATGAATAAATAAATTTATCTCCAGAAATAAAACTTGTAAAGACAGCATTAATATCATGATCTATAAATTCTGAAGCCAGGGATATAGCTCTGTGGCACAGAACCTACCTGGAAAGTGCAAGGTCCTGTGTGATTCCTAGTGCAACACACACAAAAAAAATGATTCAATGAATTCTGAGTAATTATTACTATAATCTTTAACCTATTTGACTGTGTTGTGAATCCAAAACAGATGAATTTTATTTATCTAGTACCTTGACCTAACAAGGTAGTTAATCATCATTGGACTGATTTATTTTTTTTTTTTTTTAAAGCTGAATATATAAAAAGAGACTTTCATGAAGAAAAAGGATAAGACTTATTGCAATTGCTGTAAGATTGTAAATTCAGGTAAGAATCTTTCAGATTCTCTAACTTCAGTGTTTCTTCATAAGAATTTCTCCACAGGGTGTGGTGGCATACATCTGTAAGCATCTGTAAGCGCAGTACTTGAGAGGCTGAGGCAGGAAAATTGCCATGAGTTTGGGAATAGCCAAATAGTTACTCATAGATGTCTTCCACCTAAAATTATAATAAGTAATATTTTTATACTATAAAGATAATACCTTAAATTATTTTTCTATTTCCCTCTAGACTAGTTTGAGAAGGTAAACCATTAGTTACCTTCAAAAAATGTGGTGTGAGACCACAGTTATTTATACCAGTTCCATACATAGATTTATTAGAGTGGACACCCTAATTCTTTTATTTCATCTTTAAGTAGATAAAACAGGATGAAGTTTAGTTGGTAAATCTAACAAATTAGAATGTTTCCCAAAGTTGCCTAACCACCTCTACTTTTCTGTTTTATACCCAAAGTTTGACTCAATGTGAAGGGGAAAAAAGATTTTTGTTTTCTCTAACTACATGAGAAAAAATCAGGTCAACGAAGCTCCATAAGCTCAAGCTTTCAATGGGGTTCTTTGTAATACTACTTTGTATGATCCTTGAAATAGAGAAAACTTGGGCCCAGCAGGATGGCTCAGTGGTCAAAAGCGCCTGTAGGTGGCTGCAGAGACTGTGGTTCCATCCCCGGCACCACATGCTGCACCAGCTCTGCCCTCAGGGCAGGCTGAGCCAGCCATAAAAATAAATAAATAAATAAACAAAAGTTCTGAAAGAAAAAAAAAAATTGAAATAGTGAAAACTTGACACAGAAAGCAGAGGTTGCTGAGATTTTGACCACCATTCACCAATTCTAAAAGGGTAGTGGCTCTTTTCTTCTGTGAAGAATTACTGTGCTACAACCCAATACCTAGGGCCTTGTTGTACATACTGTGTTCCAAATATTCACTTCTAGGAGTGATATTTTATTTTTAGAACCAGGGATAGAACTCAGGACTATGCACTTACCAGGCAGGCACTTGTGCCCTGAGCTATCTCCCCAGCCCCTTAATAAAAATAATTTTGAATTCTCAAAAAAAAATTTTTTTTCAGAGAAAACTGTACAAAATGTCTCCAAGAAAGAGAAAAACAATGTAAAAGTTTAATTTCTATAATTTACAATTTTTGTTCATGTAACATAGTTCTGTATTTTATACTTGTTGCAAATTTATTTTTAAAAAATTTTTATTTTATTTTATTTTCTTGTTTCAGAACTTTTGTTTGTTTATTTATTTTTGTGTCTGGCTCAGCCTGCCCTCAGGGCAGGGCTGGCGAAACATGTGGTGCCAGGGATCGAACCGCAGTCCCTGCAGCCGCCCAAGCTTTCCTAAGCAGACACTTTAGACCCCTGGGCCTTCCTGCCAGGCCCTGTTTCAAATTTCTTGCCTTAATTTTATCTGCCTCACTAAATTAAAATCTCCTTGAAGCTGGAACTTGTGTAGTTTTCTTTCTTATTTTGTATTCATCATTCACTCAGTGCAATCTCAGAAACATGGTTGACTCTGAATATAGTGATTGACTTATTAGTTGTTTGCCTGGGTTTTATTATTTCTAAATGATATATTGTTAAAGTGAAATAAGTTATCATCTTAAACCCTAGATAGGTGGTCATTTCAAACCAAACATCAACGTCAACTGAATATACTCACATAATATCTGATGGTTAAACATGGACCAAAATGAACATTTGAAAGGAGCAACAAAGACCCATTCTTCAGGGAACAAGAAAACAAGATGCTGTGATGGATTCAAGGTGGGATGAGTGTCATGGATGCCAACTAAAACAGAGAGAGAGACAATTCTTATTTATAGAAAAGTTAACCAATTGTTAAAAAGAACATGGCTTTTCATATTAGAATTTTTCAGTTGAAGCACGCACTCAACTATTAGCAAAATAACCTATATATTTATTTAAATATCTTTAAATATAATTAGGGTCTTTTGTTTGTGATATTTCCATGCTTAACTGTTCATTAATGTAGAAACATTAGAAATGTTTTAAAACTTTTACTTAGATTCTTTACCAAGAGAAACTTATGTTTCATCAAACTAATGTGATGAAGATAAAAGGTGTTATATAATGTGAAGCTATTCTTATAAGTAAAATATAATCTTAGGAGATTAATGTCATGTGAATCTTGCAATCTTGATCTGTTTTCTTAAAGAAGAATATTATTTTTTTTTGTATTTTAGTGCAGGGTCTACAGGGTCTCACTATGCAGATCAAATTTGCAGTGATCCTCCTGTTTTCAGCTTCCTAAGAGCTGAGCTGGGATTATAGGTGTGTGCTACCATGCCCAGTCTCAATTGCTGTCTCAGTGTGCACCAGGGTTGGGGCTGGCATGGCAAGCTGGCACTAAGATATTCAACCCCTGCTTTTTGCTAAGCAGGTGCTTTAATTTCCTGAGCTGACTGGCCAGCCCTAAAAGAACGTTCTTTAGTTTGGGAATTTAAGTAATATGGAAGGAAAGTACATACTAGAAATAAATAAAAGAAATATGCAATGATCAAAAGATCTGAAATGTTCAGATTCCTCAAAAACCAAGGGTTGGAAGTCACATTCAGCCCACATAATCCCCTCCTGGGTATTTTATTATTGAAGAATTTAAAACATCATAACACAGCAGTGTATGTGCACCTGTGTTTATAGCAGCACAATTTGTCAAAGTTAAATCTGAGAAGAAGTGCAAATGTCCATCAACTGAGGAGTGGATAAAAAGATGTGGTACTTTAATACAATGAATTATTACTCAGCTATAAAAAATGATAAACTTGAGGCTTTTAGAGGTCAGTGGATGCAACCAGACACCACACTCATAAGTGAAATAAATCAGGCCCACATGTGCAAACATCACATCATCTCACTCAGTGTGATTAAGGGAACTGCATGTTCTCTTAACTATTGCAAAACTTTGTTTTCCAAAGTTGTGACATAATTATTTCTGATGATACCTGGAAGTTTTTTCCCTGTTTCTTTGTGAGAGCAGGAACTTGAGTGATAATTACATTATTGTTATTACTATTGTTGCTGTTGTTTGCATCTGGATGTCCCCTTAAAGTCTCATGTGGTCCTCAGAGACAGGAAGTTTTGGAGGCAACTGAATCTAGAGTCTGTGATTGGTTCACTCCCTAGTGCTGGGATTGGGTATGTGAGTGCTATACTTGTTCTAGAGCGCATAGTCTGTATACAACATAAGGGATGGAAAAGAGCCTCTGCTCTCCTTTGTTCTGGTGGTGCTTGCTGTCTTCTATCGCTCTTAACTGCTACCTCTCTGCCATACCACCCTGCCTTAGAGTTAGCTGATTGTGGGTTAAACCTCTAAAACTCCATAAACTAAGTAAATCTTTTTTCCTATAGGTTTTAGGTGTAACATAGTTTATCTCAGCAATGAGAAAAATAAGTAAAACAGAATTTGTTGCCAGATATGCGGTTGTTGCAGTGGCTATACCTAACTATGTAGTTCAAGAGCCTTTGGGAATAGATCATAAAGGTCTGAAGATCCCAGCTGAGAGAGGAGAGCTAGAGCACTGTAGTCTGTTCCATTTGGGAGATTTTAGTTGAAGCTCAGAAGACGAGAAGGCTGATAGAAATTCTTCCAGTAAGGCTCAGATGGTTCTGCTTGTAAGAAGGAACTGCATTGCTTCAAGTCCAGACAACACATGTTATGGCTTGGCAACAAGTTTGTCTGCACTTTTCTTGTGTCCAGAGTTTTTGCTTGAGACTGAAATTAAGAGCAGTAGACGAATCTGGCAGAGGAAATTTCAAGGCAGTCTAATGTTGAAGAAGTGGAGAGGTTACTGCTGGGTTATGTAAGCCAGATTTATGTTGAGAATGGAGAGCAAAGGGCCCTGAGGAATGATTTAAAACATTGTGCTGTGGTGGTGCATGCCTGTAATCCCTGTATTCAGGAACCTGAGTTAGGATTGTTGTGAGTTTGAGACAAACCTGGGCTACATAGAGAGCTCAAGTCCAGTCTAAACTACCCTGTGAGTGAGACCCTGTCCAACATCAAAAAAACAAAAAATCCTTGTGAGTTTTGCCAGAAGGAAAGCTCCAGTAAAGTTGCATGTGGCAATGATAAAGCAGAGATCTTGATTACTGAGAAAGGAAAGGAGAATAGAAAAGATAGCTTGTGCACATTACAAGAAGCATCAGGACTCTACCCTGTGTAGCCTCAAAACTGCAAATCAAAAGGACTTTATGAGATAATACTTTACAACTTCTAGTTCTGTTATACTTTTTTAAAAATTCATTTTAATGAGAAAAGAAAGATAAAATAGCAATGCAAGTTTCAAGTTAGGTTAGTAGGACAGTTACAATAATTAAAACATTGCACACTGTTTTCTTCACAGTAGTTATTCAGAGGGCAAAATGCAGACATAATATCTTGTTTAAACAATATTAGTGCAAACCTTTATTCTCAATGAACTAAGAGAAAATAGTTATATATTTATCCTAATTCATATATATATATATGTATATATATTTTTTTTTCTTTTTTTTTTTTCCACAACCAACCAGTCTTGTATTTATACTTTTGTTAAGTTAGTGACACATGACACTCAGTTGCCTGACAACTGACAACTATCCTTAACCAGACAGGATGTTCATTTCAGCAGTGAAGGAGCTTGTTTGCTTTAGGCACTGGCCCAAGTCCCACCTATAGATACTGGATCAATTTCCTAGCTTTGTAGCTCCCCACATATCCCTATTTTATATTTTGTTTTGTCAGAGGTGAGTGTTCCACTGCAGTTAGAGAAGTAGTATTTGGAGAAGTCTTTGAAGGACCTTTTCATACTTGAAGCCAGTCTAAACTTGTAGGTACTTGAATTCAGAAATGACAATTATTTTTAATTTTTATTTTTATTTATTTGCTAATTTTTTTTTTTGACACAGTTTCGCTATGCAGTTCAGGTTGGCCTGGAAGTTACTCTGTTGTGAATAAAATGGAAACCTCATATACTGCTGGAAGAAATGTCAAATTCATTCTGGGAAATGAGTTTAGGAGTTTTTCCAAAAGTTAAATAGGAAACCCAGCATGGTAGTGTGCACCTATAATCCCATCATTCCAGAGGGAGCTGAAACAGGAAGATCACTGTGAGTTTGAGACAAGCCTGGCCTACAGAGTAAGCTCAAGGCCACCCTGAACTGCATAGCTGGACCATGTCTCAAAAAAAAAGCTAAGCTAAAGAGAGAATTAGAGTTATCATCTGGTCCAGAAACTTTATCCCTAAGAATATACCCAAAAGAATTTCAAATAAAGCTTCAAACAGATACTTGTACATGCACATGTTCTTTCGGTAAGCTTTGTTTGGCTTCTTTTTGCCTTTGTCAGGGCCATATCTCGGGGTTGTGTAGTATGGTTAGGAGAAGACTTATTTTTTAATTAATATTTATTTATTTATTTTTTTTTCTTTTAGGGACAGGTCTACAGAATGTTGAGTTTCACTACTAGATCGGACTTGTAGTGATCCACCTGCTTACAGCCACCTACTTACCTACCTGCTTGGAGTGCTTGCATGCTACCCCACCCAGTCTCAGTTACAATCTTAGCGTGCCCCAGGGGTGGGACCTGCACTTTTGTTTACTCTTTCTGAAAAATTCTTATGGTAATCACATTATTTGGAGTCTCTCTGGGTCTGGTTTCTCTTTCTGTCTTTGTTTTGTTAAGTGCTCCAACTATAGAGTCTAACTCCATAGACAAATGCTGTCATAATGGCTTGTGCTTTTCGGTCTTGGAGAAGTTTTGGCATCTGCAAGAACCATCCCTGGGTGTTTTCATGATCGTCAGGTTTGTGAAGCAACTGTAGCTGTTCTTGTGAATACTGTCATGAGGGCATGGTTTTTGGGATAAGAGTGAGACAGAGAGAATGAAACTGCAATGGCACAACTAATTAGGCTCATGTGATGGAATAGAGTACCTTCTTCAGTGAATGACTACCACCTGTTTTGGGAACTGTGCTACTTCTAGAGGTTTAAAGTTGAGAGGGACATTGGTGATGCGAGTATCCTGAGTGCTGTTAAGTGCCCTTTTTTTGCCAGATAGCAGTATGTCTGATTTTTAGTGCAAGATTTTTGTCTCTTGAGAATCTCTTGAACCGTGCAAACCATACACTTATTTTTATTGAATATTTGTAAATTGTTACCATTGGTCTGATGACAGTAATGTCTACAGAAGGAAGCACAACTGCTGCATATAAGGGTCAACTGGAAGTGAACACTTTTCAGGCTACAAAGGTCTCTTCTAGAGATGAAAAAATTCACTATAGAACTTTGGCACCATGTGCTGAGCCAGACGCTTGTGTTTTCTACCTAATCCCCTAGGTAAACATTTTTAGCAATTAGAAAATATTTAAAATTGAAACTCACAGGTGAAACATTTATCATCTGGCCATCACATTTTACATATTACTAAAAACACATTACTTTAAGGCTGACAAAATTCTTAGTTAACATGTAAGGCACAGATGTAAATCATTCTCCTTTATAGCTACTGTAGAATGTAAACTATTGCAAGCTGCCTCAGTCTGATTTCTGAAGGAGTGACTCATTAAGTTGTTCTACTGAAAAGTTCAGGTAAAATTCCTAGTTTACTAGCAGAAAGTGAGAAAAAAGCACAATAGATAAATGGAGATCTTTTATTGGTCAAGAGCCTATTTCCACCAAGCACCTTTAGGTATCCACCAGAGAGTAAGATGGGCCCTGACCCCTCAGGTGTTCTCAGCTTCTATAGGCCCACATAACCAGAGATCTGTCTCAAGAAAGGACTCTAGTTGTCTCTCTGGTTAACATTTCATTAGCCCTTGAAGCCGGGTGTGGTGGCGCACGCCTGTAATCCCAGCACTCGGGAGGCTGAGGCAGGAGGATCAGTGCAAGTTCGAGACCAGCCTGGGCTACAAAAGTGAGCTCAAGGCCAGCCTGAACTGCATAGTGAGACCCTGTCTCAAAAAAGAAAAACAAAACAAAACAAACAAACAAACAAAAAAACCATTTCATTAGCCCTTGGCTTCAATGGGGATTCACCAAAGAACAGCTGGGGAAACCTTTCCTCTGCTTCAGAGTAGCAGCTGCTCTAGGAGCATTTACTAGCTGGCAGAGTAACCACTCTTTGTCCAAGTTCTATAAGGGATAGTTAAAAGCCAGAACAAGGTTACCTACTGCTTTACAATAAGGACTTTATTTTTATGGCCGGCTCAGCCTGGCCTGAGGGCAGGGCTGGCGCAGCATATGGTGCCGGGGATCGAACCGCGGTCCTTTCAGCCGCCTAAGCTTTCCTAAGCAGGCGCTTTAGACCACTGAGCCATCCTACCAGGCCCTTTACAATAAGGACTTTAAATTCACAAGTTATCTCTTATGCACCCAAATGATAACTAGACCTAGGAGAAAAGATCAGAGATCCTCACACTAGGTGTGTTTTGGTCCCATAAGTGTGTTGCTTTTGGAGAAGGTTCCTTCTGGTGTCATCCAGAAATCAGTTTTCCCCACTGAGTCTCAGGTTTAGCCTCCTAAAGGAGATCTGCCCAAAATCCTAAGCCAGAACATGGCTTTTATATGTGTCCTCCTAGCTGGGCACAGTTCTTCTTTGTCTCATCTGATCCAGAGATGGGATATATGTTCTTTTTCTAAAATGAGATTCTTGTCTTCAGCATTAACAAACACTCATTTTCTAAGAGATTCACTTTGTTGAAACAATCTAGAGTTTTCCTAACTTTACATGCCTCTAAAAAGGAAAGTAAAGAGAGGTGGGAATTAGGTGTAAGGGCAAAGAAAAGAAGCTGAAACAGAGCAGGCCTGACATTACTTCTGGTATGTAGGGGCGTATCAGAGCCAGTCTGTCCCAGTGAAACCTGTCCTCTAAGTCTTTAGAAACAGTTGCTGAAACAATGTTATTGAGTTGGCAAAAGGAGTCCTGTGTTTCATATACAGGCCTGTATATTTTCTAAGTCTCAGCTGGATGTAAAAGTCTCATTTTACAGTTTACATAAAGTCCATTAGAAGGCTTACTAATGTTACTCTCCCAAGCACTATTGTCTAATGTCAAGCAAAGAATACCAGTACATTTAGCATCTACTTTATTTATTATTATTATTATTATTTTTTTTTTTTTCTTGTTTCAGAACCTTTATTTGCTTATTCACTCATTTTTATGGCCGGCTCAGCCCACCCCGAGGGCAGGGCTGGCGCAGCATGTGGTGCCGGGGATCGAACCGCGGTCCCTGAAGCCGCCCAAGCTTTCCCAAGCAGGCGCTTTAGGCCACTGAGTCATCCCGCTGGGCCCCCTTAGCATCTACTTTAAATGCAACATATAGAAACATGAAATAGTGATAAAATGTACCATTAGAGAAATATCATAACCTTTAATATTTCCATGTTTAAACTTAGATTTACCAACATTTTGACCTGAATTTTAACAAAACAATATGAGACAAAGCATTAGCAATTTTGAGCAATTTTAATAAAACTATATCAGACAAAGCTGGATGAAGTAAAACATGAACAATTATGAGCAATAAGCAGAGACATTTCAATGTTTGAAGCATAAAAATTTGTTTCCTAAACAAGTTCCAGTCCAGAATCTATGAAAGAAAAGCAAACTCATACCTCTGTTTGATGATCTCAGTGGATCCTCCAAATGATGTAGGGGATAAATGAAACTCCCAACCTGGAAGGTACCCAGGATGAGGTGATGTTCTCTAAAACCAAAGAGTGAATTTTAGGAACAAATAGAGGTTCATTGTAAAACATACTTAGTAGGGGAAAGAAAGCTTCTGTTGGAGAGAGAGAGAGATAGAAGGGGGTCCTGAGTGGGTTGTCCCAGGAAGCTTTCTCTTCCAGGGACTTCTATAGAGTAAAACCATGTGGTGAGGCGTGTCTCAGGTGGTGGAGACCATGAGAATTCACTTAGGTGGGTATGACATGGGACAAAACTATGGCCAACCAGTGAGATTATGAGAACCATTGCTCAGGTAAAATTGATTAATGCCAAGTAAGGAACTGAGTCACGTAACAAGCAGGCATGAATATGGGACAGGGTCTCTTCCTGATGCCAGTTGGGTTAGTGACTCATTTGAGCTCTTCCAAGGTGATCGAAACCTGTTTAGAACATCAATCTCTGCTGCCCATCCCTAGAAAAGTATGTGGCTGTTTTTGTTTACTTTTTAGTTTTTTACGGTAGTGTAATGGAACTTAATGAAGTGTCAATGATACTTTATTTTATTTTATTTTTTTTTTATTTTTATTTTTTTTATGCTCAAATTTCTCATCTTTTTTGATTGACAGATATGTGCTGTGTAGCACACTAGCCGCAGGACAGCTGGCTGGCCTTAAGAAGCATGAAGGAAGCACCAGCACATGCTGTTAAGTGTTTCTCTGACTGCCTAGAAATGGCAGAATGTGCAGATTTATTCTCTGCTATAAATTAGAACAATTATTCCTCCTTAATTTATAACTTATTCATATTAAGTTGAACTTTGTACACCTAAAATGAGCAGGTTTTCAAAAAGGCTATCCTCCCTTTCTTTGACGATCATTTCGCTCTGTTCTTCCAACTGCCTGATCTTCTCTTCAAATGATTCCTGCTCAGCTTTCAGTTATCCTTCTGTCACTTTTCTTCACTTAACTCTGGCCAGTTTTCAAATTAAGTTTGCAATGTGTCTTTTGTCTTCAAGTCATACATCTTCAGTGATGCACTCTTCATGCCCTCTTTGCAGAAGTTCTGTTCATCTACCGAATATCCTGAATCTTTTAAAGTCTCTGTAGAAATTGAAGTATCAGTCACCCTGTAAGTCTTCATATTAACGTCAGCTTTTGGATTTAGCAACTTGTGTCTTAACCTCATTTTTCCTTCTGCAGAAATTCATGGAACCTACACTACTGATTGTTCTCCATCAGAAAAATCCCAGCGCTTGAACTCCACGCTATCGGGGCAGGAGGGGCCTGCTGTAGCCGCCATCTTTTATCCCCTTTTTTTTGTTTTTCAGGTCCAAGAATTGAACTCAGGCCCTTGCACTTGCCAGGCAAGCACTTATTCTACTGTGCTATTTCCCCAGACCCCTGTAGATGCCGTCTTGAAACTTTGTTTACTTTTGTCTTGCAGTCTGGCCCACTGACCCCACTGGCCCACAGCCAGGAGGGCCTGTCTTTTCCAAAGTTACAAAGCCACCTTGTCTTCTACATTGTCTCGTTGAGGGCCTGGCCCTGTCTGATTACCTATGATATTTATATCTAATTTAGCTGCCTACAATAGTGTCACTGTTGGCATGATACGCATGGGATTCTGGGACCAGAGTGGCATGTAGTTCCTGGGTTTGAACTTGGGTCCTTGCTCTTGTCAGGCAGGCACTTAGACTGCCGAGATACCTCCCCAGCCCCAACTTTCCCACCTTCCGATGTTGTCTTCAATCTCTCTTTAGAGTACTTTCATTTTTTTTGGTAGAGGTCTTTCATTTCCTTGGTTAGAGATTATGAGTCCTAGATATTTTATTTTCCTTGAAGCAACTGTGAAAGGTATTACTTCTTATAATTTTCATGTCATTTCTTATTTGTATACACAAATACTAACGATTTTTGTGTACTGATCTTGTATTTTGCTATTTTATTGAAGTTAGTTATTAATTCTAGGAGTTTTGGTGGCATTATTTCAGCATGTCATCTGTCAACAATGACATTTTGAGTTCTTCCTACATGTGTCCTTTTTATTTTTTCTCTTGTCTAATTTCTCTGGCTAATGTTTCAAGTACTATCTTCAACAGAAAAGGTGATAGTAGACTTTCTTGACTTGTTCCTGACTTTAGGGGAATGCTTTGATTTTTTTCTACATTTAAATTGATGCTGGCTACTGGCTTTTTCAAAAACAACCTTTCTGTTACTCAGGTGTGGCCCTTCTATGCCAACATGGCTGAATATCTGTATATTTGAGTTAAATAGCCCCAGGAAAAGACTTACTGTTGTCAGTTTTTAAAGGATTGTCCTCTGATACAGCATATTGTGCCACTTTTTCTTCATCCCATCTTTTATTTGGTTTGCTTAATTTTTGTTTGGACATGTTTTTATTTCACTCACATTTCTCTTTATGTAAATTGTGTGTTGTCATTTTTATTATTGCAATTATATACAACATCCCTGTTATGACAGTGTCTTGACTTGACAAATTCAATTATGTGTCATAACTCTATGACTTTATATCTTTTGCCTCCCACTTTGTTGAAATAGGCTGAGTTTGTTTGTTTGTTTGTTTTTTGCTTATCCTTTAATGCACATGAATAATCACTCTATGCCTTAAAAAAATTCTACTCAAGATTTTTTTTAGTTTATGTGTTTTGTAGAGGATCTCACTGCAGAGCTTTGTTGGACTTGTAGTGATCTTCCTGTTCTCACCCTCCCCAGTGCTGGGAGTATAGGCATGCACCACCACACCTGGACTCAGTCTTTGGCTCAGGGATCGAGCCTCACTTCCTGTTCTTGCTTAAGCAGGCTCTTAGTCTGCTGAGCTACCTTGCCAGCTCTACAAGATTTATAGGTGACTTGCCTATATAGCAAAATGCATTATCTTTGCATGGAGATTTGTGTCTTTTTATACTGTTTTGTATTCTGCTTATTATCCTTTTTCTGTGACCTATAAGCCTGTCTTCTGCCATGCACATTTCTTGGGAGGTGGGTCCGTAAGCTTCATCAGGTAATGCTAATATGAGGAAACTCTTGATTTATCCATCTGTCTGAATACCCCTTTAGGTGAATATGGCACACCTGAATAATTTTCTTTCAATACTTCATCATCTCACCCCCTTCTAAACTTCTCTATTAAGAAACTAGTCCATGATCTAATAAGTAACTTGATTTTACTTTTGAGTAGCTTTTCAATGTCCAGATTCCTTGTCTCTTTGCTCTGAATTTTGATGATTTGATTAAATTGTGTCATGGTTCAGGTTTCAAGCTTTATGCTAGCTGGAGTGATTTATGTGAGCTTTCTTCCTAAGACTCAGGAAATTAGAGTCTTTATTTATTGGCTTGTGTTCTCTGCTCAGTTTTTCTTCTCTGCTATTCAGAAAATGGACATGCTTTTCTACTTGTGTTCCACAATTCATGTAGGCAATTCATCATTCCTTCTATAGTTTCTTTTCTGCTTCTCTTCCTTAGCAATTTGAAAGCCTTTCTTTGAGTTCTCTGATTCTCTGGCCTAAGGTACCTATTGAATCTTTCTTAATAAGTTTCTCAATTCAGTTGTGGTTTTTCTGTTAGGAAATTGGTTATTTACGATTTCTCTGTATTTGTAGATATTTTCATTTTTTAATGCATAATGTTTCTAATTTTATTTGTTTTTGTTCTTTTCATTCATTAATCATACTTGGCAGAAAACTTCAATTCTTTTTTGAGAAACTCCTATGTTTTTGTTTCTTTTGGGCCAGTGTTTGGAGAATCATTTCTCTGAATGGTCCAGACTCTGTGTCTTTGTATGTCATGGTATGGCTATCTTTTTGTTTTTGCTGAGATTTCAACATTTGAAGAATCAGGAAACTTGCAGACATGAAATCTGGCTTTCTATGTGAAGAGCTTTCTTTACTTAGCCTCATAAGAGAATCTAGATTTGTCTAAAGCATGTTGGTTATGCATGCACTGCTGGCCTTTGGTACTGTATATAACATGCCTATTTAAAAATATTTGCTGTCTTTCAGGCAGCTTTCTCCTCTCGTATTTGTCTGCCCTTGTGTGGTGCTTTAGTACACAGCAAATTGTGTTGCTAGAGCTCTATCTTGTGTTTCCATTTGGTAAAGCAAGTCGTGTACATTTGTATTTGTTCTGAAAGACAATACCGCCGCCCCAACCTGGTGACTATTGCTCTGAGCATGTAGATAGGAGCAAGACAAAGACTGGTTCTTGATCTTGGTAAAACTGAAAGCACTGAGTACAGGAGATTTCAATGTTTCCTTCCACTGCAGTTTGCCAGGTGAAGTCAGAGAGTGGAGAGAATTATGTTTTTTTTCCAGGTTTCCACTTATTTTTTCTTGTACCGGCCTGTGGTCCATGAAGCCTGCATGCAGTTTGATTCTGATGTTCTCACAGGGCAAGCTTTTCCATTTGTTAACTCTATGTCTTGTAAGGGAACAAGACTCAGGGTTTCCTGTTCTGCTATCTTGCTAATGTCATTCCCTCTCCCATTACAATTGTTATGTTTGATTTGATTTTTTTAATTTCTGGGATTGATACAACGGGTTTTTTTTTAATGATTACTTCCTAACAATTCTAAATCATTGTCCTTTATTATAAAGTTTGCATATATTTTTCCAAGATGTCAGAAATGTTTCTCATTGAAGAAAATCTTTGTAATTTATTTTTTCAACTCCTTTGGGCCAATTGAGTATCTTTCTGTTGTCAGTCTGTTCTTCCCCACATTGACTCAAGAAAACTAGTATTGACACATTTTCACTTTTTGTGTTTTATTTTTGGGTGACTTCTTATATTTCATATAAAAATTCTTGGTTATCTCTAAGAAGTTATATTGTTTAATAGCTCTTCTCAAATGTATCTTCTTTATTGATAAAACATATATAAGGTGACTGTTCTTATGCAGGAAGGAACAAATCTTTCCAGAAGTGAAAGAGTTTTGCTGGGCCTTAGTCTATCACAAACTAAACATGACCCTGAATGTGGCCAATCATAAAATATACAGTAGGTTTCAGTTATGCTTTGGCAACAGGAGTTATTCTAAGCCTTGATGAGAGCTACAGAAATTAACACAATGGAGTGCAAAGCCTGTCCTGATGAAGTTTACATTCTAATGAGGGCAACAGACAAATTTTGTTTTTAAACATGTGGGTGAAAAGTGATACAATTTTAAATATGTTGGCAAAGAACATCTTATTATAAAAGCAAAATTTTGCACAACAATCTCAAAGATGAGAGGGAGTCAATATGACGTAGATGACTATAAAAAAGAGCTTTCCCTATTGAGCAAGGCAAGAATGCAGCAGATGAAGCAATATGTAAACCTAGGATGCTCAAGGTACATTTAGGTTACTGTGTCTGGAGAAAGCCTTCTTTCCAAAGTGCAGGTGACTATCTTAGTGCTGTGTCCTCATACCGAATGTCTTGTTACTGGGAAACCAACACTGGCATAAAGAATCTACCATTGTCATCCAATAGCATCCTAAAGCAAAAGCTGCAGCTATTACCACGATGTTACAATTACAACATATGGCATGTGGTGAGGTTCTAATAATATAGCAACAGGAATTTGTTTGTGCATGTGGATGTGGGCTGTGAGAGAAAGGATTTAGCAGGAAATTTTGTTACAGTGAAAATCAGGACACTTATTGCATCATAAATTGACTCTCAGTCAGGTGTATTGTTCACAGACTTTCCTCAGAGCACTTTGAAGCTTTGGCAACAGGAGTTCAGTTAAGCTGTAGTATCGACCTGGAAATAAGGAGCTGGCCCTCTTGCCAAGCTAAGAATATTGTCTTGCTTTATGTAAATTAGTTAATGACACTAATTAAAAATGACAATCTTAGCTGCACTGATATAATAATCTCTTATAGTAAGCATAAATCAGTATGGAGATTCCTCAAAATCTAAAAATAGAAATTGCATATCATGAGACTGGTGGGTGTGGTGGCACATGCCTGTAATCCCAGCTCTTGGGAGGCTGTAAACAGACGGATCACTGAGTCTAATCTAGTAGTAATACCCTGAACACCCAGTAGACACATACACACACACACACACACACACACACACACACATATATATAATTTCATGCATTTAAACACCTAGGTATCTCCCTTAGTTACTCTTCTGCCTTTGCTGGAACAAACACCCGACACTCAAAATGAGGGAAGGAAAGTTTTATTTATCTCATAGTTACTGGATGTTTTAGTCCATATTCAGCTGGTTCCAAGGCAGAGAATCACATGGCAGAAAACTACCTTTTATGGTGGCAGCAAAGAGCAAGAACTAAGGAGAAGAGTAGCAGCAGCTCAAGCAGCTAACTTCTCTTTCTTCCTTACATTGAAATGAAAATTACCTACCCCAGGGGAATTGCAGCACCCACACCCACAATAATCAGTCAAAAGTTACAGAAGCCACCCCAAGATTGCGTGAGGTTTTGGGGGGTACAACGAGACACAGGTCATAACACTTAGCAAAATACATAAAGTTGTCATTATACAAGGATACATGAACACCCATATTTATGGCAACACAATTCATAATAGCTAAAGCTTGGAAAAGCTTGCATGTCTGTAAGCAGATAAATAGATAAGGCAAAGGTGGTATTTATACATGACAGAATGCTAACCTGCCATAAACAGAGGTAAACTTGAATGCAATCTGAGAATGTAATGTTAATTATATTAGACAGATGCACAAGCTGAAATATCACATGGTTTCTCTTATGTGAAAGTGCAACATATATATGTCTATTAGTTGCATGTATAATTTATTTATGCCTCTATTTCTCTTAGTTTACAAAAAATAAAGTTTTGTACTAATATCTGCTTGTATCTCTTTAGCAAAACAGAATTTTTTTTGTTGTTGGTGTTCAGTGTCTTGAGGACAATGATATGTAGTATATTCACTGCTATTAATTTCTTATATTATTATGAAATTTTGTTTTTCTCAAAAATTAAAAAAGAAGAGAAAGTAAATGACACTTTATCAGTCCAGCCTTGTTAACATTAAAAGGAAAATATAGGTATGGATTTGTGTTAAAATAATGTTCTAAAATGTGCATATAAACATAATCTGGTCTGAACTTTCCTCTTTGTCTTCTTTTTCCTAGATGTTCTTGGCAGCTCTGTCATTTAGCTATCTTTGCAAAGCACTGGCTGGAACCGTTATGAAAAGTTCCAATACTCAAATAGAAAGGAGATTTGAAATATCTTCTACTATTGTTGGTCTAGTCGATGGAGGCTTTGAAATTGGTAACTTTTGTTTATATTTTATTTTATTTTATTTTATTTTATTATTATTATTTTTTTTTGTCTTTTTGAGACAGGGTCTCGTTATGCAGTTGAGGCTGGCCTTGAGTTCACTTTTGTAGCCCAGGCTGGTCTCGAACTCGCACTGATCCTCCTGCCTCAGCCTCCCGAGTGCTGGGATTACAGGCGTGCGCCACCACGCCCGGCATGTTTATATTTTAATAATAAGGCTTGCAGAGGGAAAATGCTGTTCATATATGTTCTATGTTTTCATTTCTTAACTGGGGTAAATTTATCCCTCAAGGTCAATTTGCCAATATCTTCAGATATTTTTGGTTGTCACAACTTCGGGGGCTGCGTGTGCAACTGATACTCAGGATAGAGGACAGAGGTACTATTAAGCATCACAAAGAGCACAGAACAATATTAAACAATAAAAAATTACCCTGCCCCAAATGTTGGCAGTTAGGGTGCTCAAAAAACTCAGATCTCACACAAATTCACTGCTTTCACCTTGCTACCCTGTGAGGCTATGCATTGGCTCTCTCAGAATGCTCAAATGAACAGAAAAATTGAGAGAGGACAATGACACTTAGGATGTGGGGAACAAGAAAGGGCTTTGGATTGATCTATGTAAGATTTCTATTACTCTCTCAGTGTTTGAGGCCAAGATATATATATATATATATTTTTTGAACAACAGAAGTTTTTTTTTTTTGCATAAGGTAGAGACATTTCTTTGTTGCCTTCATTTTAATTTTTATACCTTCTCACATATTCACGAATCATATTTTAAGGTTGCTTTTTATTTTATGATCTGGAACATGAGACAGCAAGGAGATAGAAGAAGAGCAGCCCTCAGTGTGGACGTCCCCCTCACTAGGAGGGCATCTGGGTGGAACAAGAACAGAAGGGGGAACTTTGTCTATGTTAGTGATCTACCTCAGAGGAAGGAAAATCAACTTTGGCTCAAGGTTTCACAGGTTTCAGCTCCTGGTCAGCGGGTTCCCCTGCTCTTAGGCCCATGTCAAGGCATTTGCATTGCAGTGGAGCTGTGTGGTAGGGGAATGTAGCTTGTCTCATGTAATGAAAGACATAAGACAAGGAAGAGCCAGGGAGCCCCTGACAGCAAGCTTTCCCTTTCTGTTCTTGTCCCACCCAGATGTCCACCTTACTGACAGGGGCATCTGCACTAAGGACTTCTCTTCTTCCATCTCTTTGCTATCTCATGTTCCAATAGCAGCAGTTCGTTTATCTCTGCTCATGTTTCTTTTCATTTTCCTTTCTTTTCACTTTTTAATTATTCAGAGGGGGGAGGACCCCCAAATTGTGTCTGTCATACTGACTGCAAGTACTTCCCATAAGTTTGCTATTTATTCAGGCTTTATTTAAGACATACCTCATTGAATTTTTTAAAAAAACTAACCTTTAAGATGAAAAACCCATCTCTTGCTTCTTACCCTGAACCCTTGTAATTCAGACTGTAGTGTAGCCGTATGTACTTCTCACTTCCACATCCAAGGTTTAGTAAAAGCATATAAATTTTCAAAATTAGAATAGCATTTGCCTCTAAAATGTAGCTCATTGCAGGTCTCTTTTTCTCAAAGCAGGCGTTCTTCATAACTTGTATGACATTATGGCTTCTTGGCTTACTTCTAATTCTTGAACATTGTGACTTGAACCTCATCTTTAAATTTTCTGGGATTTTTAAAAAGTAATACTACTTTTCCATAATAAAAAGAATGAATGACGTATTTTCCAAACCCTTGGTTTCTGGAAGTGTCTTTATTTTACTAACATATTCAGGTGATGATTTGGACATGAAATTCAAAATTCAAAATATGTTTATTAGCTAATTTAAGATGTTTCCATATCATTTTATAGCATTTGATGTTGCATATGAGAAGTCATTACTATGATTCTCTTACACTGATACACATCTCTTCTTTATTCTTGAATCTCAGACATCTTGCCATCATATAACTCTTTTTATACTTTACTGTTGGCAGAAATGAAAAAAAATGATTCTTTATCATAAGAAATTTACATCCTGTTTTTATTTCATCTTCTCTGTTTTCTTTGGAAATAGCTATAAAGTAAAAACAAGTTTTGTGTTGCTAAAATTACTTTCTTTCTAAACGTCTACTTTTTTATGTTCCTGCAGTCTTTTTCTGTTGCTGTCTGCCATCTTTTTATTTCAAGATTTCATTTGTAGGATTTTCTAAAATTTTAAAAATTCATATTAATTATTATTTTTAGTTTTCCAGTTCTGATTTTATGGAAGCAACATGTTGTTATGCCTGTAGAGATAGTGACTAAGAACTTTGAGTTTCACTTTTTTAGAAGTTTAATCTTTATTACATATTTCTTTATGTGTTCAGTTATCTGATGGATTA
Organism: Myocastor coypus; assembly: GCA_004027025.1. Lineage (NCBI taxonomy): Eukaryota > Metazoa > Chordata > Mammalia > Rodentia > Myocastoridae > Myocastor > Myocastor coypus. The sequence goes on from PVJA010001004.1 coordinate 88,689, forward strand.
TGTTGTTGCTTTTATGGAACTGCTTTTTCTATCAGATACGGAGTCATTTTTAGTCACTACTTGCTCACTGTTACACATATAGCTCCTGATGGAACAGGGTTGTTGGTGAGTCCCTCCACTTGAAATGCTGTTTCTTTCTTTTTCACCTACATAATTTATCAATGAATCTCCATTGAGTCCTGGAAGCACTCTTGAAATCCCTAAAATTGTTGATTCCTTCTATTTTTTAATCTAATTGTACCTCTTTCCAACTGTCTGTTTCTATCACTGGTAAATAGAGTTTCTTAAGGGAAGGTACAATAATTTTTTTTTAAATTTCTGTTTCTGGACACCTGAAAGGTAAAAAATAAGAGCTTAAAATGATGAGTTTTATTGCTAAATGCATCAATAGATACATTTCTCTTAGACAGAGTTTTCTCCCCCCTTTTTTGGTTCTCATTAAAATCCTACTGCACTGATATTGTCAAGTGATTCAAGTGTTTCCTTTAATATCTATAACCTACTCTAATTTTTTAAATCCAAAACCTTTTTTTTTTTTCTTTTTGTGGAACTGGGGATGAAACTCAGGACCTTATACTTGCTAGGCAGGCACTTGTGCCCCTGAAAACTTATGTGGTGCATTATATTATTATTAAAAGTGTTTGTGGGGCCTGGCGGGATGGCTCAGTGGTCTAAAGCGCCTGCTTAGGAAAGCTTGGGCGGCTGCAGGGACCGCGGTTCAATCCCCAGCACCACATGCTGCACCAGCCCTGCCCTTGAGGCAGGCTGAGCCGGCCATAGAAATGAGCGAATAAACAAACAAAAGGTTCTGAAACAAGAAAAAAATAAAATAAAATAAAATAAAAAATTCTTTAAAAAAAAAAAAAGTGTTTGTTCTGCTTATTAACACTTCTCTACAACTTTTCAATGGCTGGTTTATTGTAGGGTGAATTTCACCTCAATTAAATTATTTAGACTTTTAGGAATGGTGCCAAGTCTGTGCTCTATCTGCATCTGCTTGGGTCTTCACTCTTATCAATCACTGTCCCTATTTCCTGGGATGGATACCCCAGTATAATTTTGTTCTCTTTCCAGGAAACTTGCTTGTGATCACGTTTGTCAGTTACTTTGGATCCAAACTACACAGACCAAAGCTTATTGGAATAGGTTGCATTATAATGGGAGCTGGAAGTATTGTGACAGCTTTGCCTCATTTCTTCATGGGATAGTAAGTGTGCGGCAGTTCTGTGCTCTTAGCCCTCAGCATCATATGAATTTGTACTAGTTTCATTTTTGTACCTCTTTAATTGGCAATTTTGTATGATCAAGGATACAAAAAACTGTGTACAGAAATGGGTGCGTTTTGGATGTAGTAATCAACTATTTTATTTATCACAGTTTTCATAGATTTAGATTCACATAGTTCTAAATAAGATCTACAGTTTTATAAGAAATAATCTCTTTATTCCTCTTTTGGTATAACAAATGTAGATCATGTCTTTGCATGTAAGACTTAAATTACATTCAATAAAATGTACTACTCAACCCTCTAAAGTGTTGCTTTTCTCCAGGTTTCATCAAGGCCATTCTTCCTGAGGTCAACGTGTAGCTGGGATTAGAATTAGATTCTCATGAGAAAAGACTTAAAGTAGTAATAGCTGACATGAATCTTATTTGTTTTTGTGGGACCAGGATTTGAACTCACAACCTTGTACTTGCCAGGCAGGCACTTGTGCCATGGAGCTATCTCCCTGGCCCATGAATCTTATTTGTTGATGCTTATTTTTCACCCTACAGTTAATGTGGCAAGCAGTCCCAGGTGGACATGATGCTCCTTTTCATTACCCTGCTCTACCATATGTGGTCATAGCCTCGTGACCCTGTGTCAGTGTCAGTCCAGGCAACAGGAGCTAGGAAGAGAACAAGGAGCAGCAGCAGTGTGCATGCAAAATGAGGCTTAGAAGGTATTTCAGAAACATAGGACTCATACCAGCTTCACAATGTGAACATGTTAGCTTCATTTTCACACAGATAGAAGACATTATTTTCATTTTATTTCAGCTTAGTTTATGTATTTAGTACAGGGTCTGACTACACAGATGAGACTAGTAGTGATCCTCCTGTTTTGAGTCTCCTAAGCACTGGGATTACAGGTTTTTATAGCCATGCCTGATCGCAATCATTATCTCAGTGTGCCCCAGGGGCAGGGCCCGCATGTCACACCAGGGATTGAATCCTGGTTTCTATGTCTGCCAAAACAGATGCAAGGAGAGATTCTTGTCTATAAATCAACTTAAATTCCTGTTGAGGGAGAGGATACTGGATAATGAAAATCATTGGATACCAGTGATAAGTGCTTCCTTATTGCCAAATTCAGCAATCACGCCTATTGCTAATATTAACATTTCATATTAACTTGAATATTTCTGCATTGGACTTTTTTTTTTTTTTTTTTTTTTTTTTTTTTTTTTTTTTCTTTTTGAGACAGGGTCTCACTATGCAGTTCAGGCTGGCCTTAAGCTCACTTTTGTAGCCCAGGCTGGTCTCGAACTCACATTGATCCTCCTGCCTCAGCCTCCCGAGTGCTGGGATTACAGGCGTGCGCCACCACGCCCGGCTCTGCATTGGACTTTTGTGAGAGCTTTTCTCCTTGTAATAATATTGTTCTTAATTTTTAGACTTAGTTTCATTTTCATTGCTCTCCAAAATTGCACCTTTGTACACTTCAGATGCAAAATACTTCTGAATGAACTGTTTTTATATCCTTGAGTACTTTCCACCTTTCATCTATCCATGAAACCTCTGAGCATCACTGCAATTCATCTCACAGGTCATAATCACAGGAAATCTTGAAGCTCCCTTACTACTCACCTTTAAGCAAAACTGATTCTTTTTTGTTTTATGACAATTCATGGCCTTTTGTATTAAAGTTACAACTTTTGTCATGTATATTTTTCCTAGAGAATGTGAAATTTCCTGTGCATATGTGTTTATTTCAAGGTTTTGAAGTGGCGCAGAATGCCTGACATACAGGACAGCTATTGCTGGCATTACAGGAAACTTCAACACAATTGGATATCAGCTTTCATTTTGCTAATCTAATTCTATTTCTGTTAATCTTATTAAATTCTCCCTCATCAAGTTGAAGCATATTAGATTGCTAATTTCAAAGAGTTCAGTATTCAAGTGTATGTGTCTATCCATGAAGGCAAATCAGGTTATAAATGACATAGCATGCATGGGCTGGGGAGGTAGCTTGGTGATCTAAGTGCCTCCCTGGAAAGCACAAGGACCAGGGTTCAATCCCTGGTACTACATACTGCTCTGGCCCTGGAATGCTAGGCTTTCTGTGCCTGCCTTGAAACCGGGTGTGCTGGTGCATGCCTGTTACCCCAACACTGAGGAGCTGAGACAGGAGGATCGCTATGAGTCTTGAGTTGTGTTTAAGACCCTGTACCAATTAATTAATTAATTAATTAATTAATTATGAAGAAATGGCATGCATTATAGAGGGAAGAAACCTGCTCTAAAGTTTTCTAAAGCCATGAACATTCATAAAGTTTAGATTGTGAACAGCTTTGTAAGTAATCAGAGAGACAAGAACTGACAAGCTCTTTTGTATTTTATCCAGAGTATAAATAGTCCACTGCAGCAGTTGGCTCTTTGCACAGCTTTCTTAGCATATACTCTCATTTCATGTGCACTCACTATTTCTCCTAAAACAAGGGTTGGATAACTGGTATAGAGGAGTCTGATAATTTGGAAAAGGAGAAAGTACAAATAAAGGAAATAATTCCTCGGTTTTTCTGGGACAATCAAAATTTGTAGATCAGGAAAAATTCAATCTAGTGATGTGTTCACAGTTACAGGTATTCTGCAGAAACCCATGATAATGCATCCAAAAGTTCATTGTCTACTTGTTTAATTGAGGAAACCTCAGCACTCACTGGAAGACCTGAAATAGTAGCAAAAGGTAAGCATTAATTGTAATTGCAAAAGTGTCCTAAAATTTAACCATATTTGTAAAATGGTGGTAGTACTTATTAGCAAACATTAATAAGAGATGAAGAAACATTTGACTTTTATGTACAGACAACATCAAAGTTTTATTATATACATTATATAAGGAACTTTTAAGGTAGATTTAAAAAGTTGAATTTATGTGGGAAATTGGTGAAGGACATGCTTAGAATTAAGGAGCAAAATATGTACAGAAATTTGCTTTTTGAGAAAAATGTATTGTACCATTTAAATATTTTAATTAATTATGACACAAATAATAAACTATATTAATTATAGTACTAGAATTTTCTCCTTTTAGGTAGGATCAAGCATAACAAAGGAGAAAAGAAAAAAGGGAAGAAAAATTTCGCATTTTTAGAACTGTTTGGAAAGTTCACAATATGCAACTTCTTGAAGGTTAATTGTCAATGTATATTAAAGAACAATTTTTTTCTCCTTATTTACTGTACTATTACTGACTGTTACTCTGTTGTCATTAAATAATTTTCATGGATATATTTAAATTTATACTCAAAAACTTACTAAAACTTATTAACAAGTTGACCCTGGTGAACAAAGTTTAGAATTAGGAATATTTTGTTATTTAAGAAATGTGATTTTGAGGAGATAGCTATTTAAGGAGATTCCCTATTTATTTGACAAAAGTTTGTTAAAATATTAATGTAAAATAAACCCTGTTTAGCTGGGCATGGTGGCTCACGCCTGTAATCCCAGCACTCGGGAGGCTGAGGCAGGAGGATCGGTGCGAGTTCGAGACCAGCCTGGGCTACAAAAGTGAGCTCAAGGCCAGCCTCAACTGCATAGCGAGACCCTGTCTCAAAAGGACAAAAAAAATAAATAAATAAAAATAAATAAAATAAAATAAAATAAACCCTGTTTACACCTTGATTTGTTTGCTAAAATTGTGAAATAGTAAAAATGAAGTGATTGACAATAAAATATTAATTCTACCCTTTTTTAAAAAAATGAAGTGATGAAAATAAAGGAAATATGATTGATTGAAATTGCTATTTGACACAATACCATGTACTCATTAAAATGCTTGTATAAAAGACATGAGGGTAAAAAGTATGGCAAACTTGTCAGAATGTAATGTCAATTGTAAAAGAAGGTTTTATTATTAACTGGATATTTAAGTCTACAATATGCATATAAATATAAATATTTCATTTGCACCAACATTTAGAAGATATATAATAAACATTAGCCATGAGTTTTCCTTTGTAATAGAATATTAGATAATTTTTACATTGTTTTTGTTTCCTGTGTTTTTCTGTTTTTGGATTCTACTGAGTAAAATTAGAAAAACTAAAATTGGAAGTGATTAGAGATCTAAAGTAGTTGAGTTCATGGTAAGAATGTTGGAAGTACTATTTAAAGTGGAACACTCTTTTGTCTCATAGACTGTGAGAAGAGATCTGGGACATACATGTGGATCTATGTCCTAGTGGGCAACATGCTACGTGGAGTAGGGGAAACTCCTGTCATACCACTGGGAGTTTCTTACCTTGATGACTTTGCTAAAGAAGGGCAATTCTCTCTTTACGTAGGTAATGCATGGAAACATTAAATTGAATGAGGATTTTCTCTGATCTACCCTTGAAAGAATAATACTGTTATTTTATGATACTATTAACCTTTTTTAACTTGGAAAAAATGATTAGCAGAAATGTATAATACTACTTGTAAAATTATGTTAGATAATAATCATGAATTCTTGAATTCTAATATATTTGTCTTAAATATTTTAGGTATTTTGAATTCAGTAGCAATGTTTGGCCCACTCATAGGCTTTGTAATGATATCTCTGTTTGCTAAAATATATGTGGACGTTGGATATGTAGATCTGAGTAAGTATGTTCTGAACAAATTAGCATGAAAGAATTTCCTGAGTACCTAACACCATTCTACCATGTGATTGAATCTACTCTTTCACTATTTCCTTGCTTACTGTTATTCAGATTTGAACTTCAGCTCCTTCACAGTTTTTAGGTTACTTGACCCCAAACAAACAAATGTAAAATGTTTTTCCCTCAGAAGTGACTGTGTAGTCAACTGAACTTCAAAATTTGGTTGATGGTAGATTAGGTACTGAAGTGCAAAAACCAGGCTTTGCTTTGTTAGCCCTGACAGGAAGTTGCAGGACTGACTGGTGGTGGAGTAGTTGCGAGGGCTGTACTGTGCACTTCAGTGCAAACCACCAGGTCACTTGTTCTGGTCCTGACAGAGTGTTTGCATGTGGAAATTTTGAGAACATGCTGTGGAGCAAAGCAGTGGTCACATAAGTGACATCACGACCTTCTTCCATCTCAAAGTACTTTCTTTCATGGATCTAAGAAACAGTGGCCATGATGTATAAACCTGCTCAAACTCAGCTTCTCCTTCCAACAAATACACCTGCACCATATCTGTTTACTTCTTTTTTATTTTATTTTTTCTGACCCCGTGGAAAAGGTATTCATATTCCACTGATGTTCACACATCCATTGGGTCTTGCAGTCCCTCTGCTTGTCTCTTCCAAAATGTAGTTCCCAAAACCCTTTGCCTGGTCCATTCCATTTTCTCAACTCTCCATTTGTTCTCTTTGTCCTCAGGGAAACACTTTTATGTCTCTCATTCCTATCAATTATCTGTCTATCTATCTATCTATCTATCTATCTATCATGACTTTATTTTAATAGATATATAAATTAACATACATAGTATGTATTTTTAGTATGGATTCCACAGGGTCTCACTATGTAGATTGGACTTGTAATGATCCTCCTATTTTCAATCTCCCAAGTGCTGGGATTACAGGCGTGTGCCCAGTCTCAATTGCTGTCTCAGAACACCCACCCTGGGGACTGGCCCAGCATGGCCACTCCAGGATCAAACTCTGGCCACTGCATTCTGCCTTACCAGGTGCTTTAGTCCGCTGAGCTATCTGGCCAGCCCTAACATACATATTATGAATATTTATAGAAAATATTTTAAATAGGCATATGTAAGTTCAATTGATTATATGATTCTTTCATATTCACAAATAAGTTCCTGGCTAATTTCATATTTTCTTTCTCTGAAAAGCCGCACTTTGAAAATATCCTATGGATAAAAGGTTTCCTTTCTCCATTCTCTAATTTTCAATGATAATATATCTAGCTTTTGTCACTCATGTAATACAGTTTCTGTCTAATTTATGTTTTACTTTTTTATTTTTTAGAGAGTAAGAATTAGAATTAAAATACCAAATTAAAAATGATACAGAATTTCACTTAACAAAGTAATATTAATTCCACAGTATTTGTTACAATAGTGTTTTCTTCCAACCAATTATTCATATTGCCAGATACATACATGTAAAATTGAAAAAAGAAAGAAATGCATAAAAAATTAAGAAGAGAAAAAGTACAAACAACTGAAAAAAGATGAGTCAATTTAAATCACTAACTGCTTCTTTCCATAGACCAGCAGAAATGCACAGTACAGTTGTCCAAGCCATCCCGATAAATCTCTTTCCCCCACTCCCTCTCCTGTCCTGCTCAACTCAGTAACTCTGTCCTTTTCAATAACCTCATTCCCTTCTCCAAGTATCTGTTGTAGCTTTTAGATTCCATTTTTCTCTTTCAAGTTCTCAAACTAAATAGACAATATGATATTTGCATATGTGAGTCTGATTTATTTCACTTAAGAATATGTTCTCTAGTTGTAAATTTAATCGCCAAATTCAGTGATTTAGCAATATGCAAAATCATCAAAAATCAGTAGCATTTTTTTTTTTTTTTTTTTTTTTGGTAGTACCAGGGATTGAACTCAGAATCTTGTACTTACTTGCCAGGCAAACACATATTCTACTGAGCTATCTCCCCAGCCCCTTATAATTTACTTCTGATGAATGTTTTTCTACAAACTTATAAATTGATGTTTCAGTACTTGCTCATATTTTTTTTCATTTTATATATTTGGTACAGGGTCTAACTATGCATCTTGGACTCATAATGAGTGCTGTTCTTAGAGTCCCCATGTTGGGATCAAAGGCAAGCACCACCATGGCCGGACTCAGTCACCAAGGGCAGGGCTGGCGCAGCATATGAGGGTGGGAATCGAACCCTCTTTTTTGTGCTTGCCAAAGCAGGCACTTAGTCAGTTGAGCTATCTCACTGATTCTTTTGCTCGTATTTTTCCTTCTTAGATATCTCATAAACTGTTTCCTCAATTTTGTTTGGAAAAGTTTTTCTTTCCATTTTTTGATAGATAAATTTGAAGTCTTGATGGAAAGAATCTTTTTTCTGACCCTTTGACTGCATCATTCTACGTACTGCTTGCCTCAAAAATTTAAACTGGAAAAGACACTGAAAAGTTAGTGGGGTATAATTTCTTGGATCTAACCATTTCTTCATTCATATAAGACTTATGTGCTCAAATGTGGAGATTTTGGAAAGTGATTGGATCATACAAGGTCTATCCTCATTGGTTGATGGATCCATTAATGGGTTCATAATTTGGCAATATTATGGGAACTGATGAAATATAGGAAGTGGACCAATTTAATTGAAGGTACTACATGATAAGAATTAAACTTTGAGGACCACATCTGCTTCCCAGGTGTCACATTGATGGCTTTCTTTCTTTGCTTTATTACCACCATGAGGTGTGAAACTTTACCTCACTACACCCTTTTGACATGAAGTTCAGGCTTGAAAGATGCCCAAGTCCAGGTGTGGTGGCACATGCCTGTGATCCCAGTGCTCAGGAAGCTGAAAACAGGAGAATCACTCCAAGTCCTATCTACATAGTGAAACCTTGTAGACCCTGTACTAAAGTCATTAAAAAAATGTGCTGAAAGATGCACAGAAGGGACCTGACTCTGAACTGTATTATGCTATAAAATAAATTTATTTTTTGGTAGAGAGATAGCTTTTGTCTTCCTATTCTGCCATCTTGCTATTCCCTCACTTGTTTTAAAAAACACTTTCATTGTGTGTATTTTTCACCCCCTTCCTCCTCTGTGCTGACAACAGAGTTATACCTGAGCATTTCTGGGGTGGAGAGAAGCTCTTCTAGTGGCTTTGTGAATTTCCTGAAAACCATTTTAAGTCTCAATGCTGTACTTTCTTTACCTCTGCCAATTCAGGCTTAAATATCCAATATAGGCAGTTCTTCAGTGATGCCAACAGATATCCATGCAGTTTGCATTTACCGCTTTAGGATATGACAACACCATGACTGATTTTAGATAGCAGCAATTGTTAATTGTGTTCAGATTTCTATTTCTGAGGTGATGAGACAGGAAAAGAAAAAACAGAACTTTGCAATTGAGGCAATATGGTTTCCTTTGTGTTTCTACTGATAAGAAAAATCATTATCAGTGTTTCCACTCACTTTATTTAAGAATGATTTTTGACTGTGTTCTAATTATTTGTGCCAGGCAGCATCAGAATAACTCCCCAGGATGCTCGCTGGGTTGGTGCTTGGTGGCTTAGCTTCCTTGTGTCTGGACTCCTCTCCATTATTTCTTCCATACCATTCTTCTTTCTACCCCAAAATCCAAATGAACCACAAAAACAAAGAAGGAAACCTTCAACATCTTTGCGTGAGCTCAAAATAGATGAAGAAAAAAGTCAAACTAACCTGACCAGTGTTGGTCAAGATGTCAGTATGGCTGGTAAGTATTTTACATTCAAATTCTACATGAAAGTGTTAGTACCTCTGAGAAAAAAAAGGAGTGAGTAATCCAAAATAACAGCACATCTAAATAACATGGAGCTGACTTTCTCCAAAGAGAACTTAGTGAATTATTTTTCTAAAATTCTTATTAAACTTAGCATACATTTCCTGAGCATCTAACAACTTGCACCGAAATAGATTTGTAGCCTTTGGCATGGTGAGAACCACTGAAGACTAAAGCAACTTTCCATATGAAGCGGAATACATATTATTTTCAAAGTTATAAAATGTAGAACATTAGTGAGAGTTACATAGAATGTATATTTGAGAATGGTTCAAAACTAAGAAATTACTTAAATCCATGTATTGGAGATATTTCATTAATCACAAATAGGTGGGATCTCTTGTCCATCTCAAATTTCAATAATGTGATGATTTGAATAATTTCTTTTCTTTTCTGCTATGAAACAAATCTCATGACTCATTTAGAATGCTTCCCAAATCAGTGATGGGCCTTTGTTATTGGGAAATTATATGGAGGGAGCTTTAGTATTTTGTTTTAATCGCTGTATTTCATTAATTCACTTATGGAACAGATGAAACCATGCGCCATGCTATGCCATCATGACAGATCATTGCCTCTGCTTTCCGAGAATTTACTGTTCTTTTCAAGAATTCGCTTGATGCTCAGAAGTATAGAAACAGAGACTGTAATAATGAACTGCCATAGTGACTCTGGGGTCAAGTTAAACTTTACCCTTAGGCATAGGTATGGTGTAAGAAGAAAGTCGAGCAATTTCTTAAACTCTATTTAGTTAGAATAAAATTCTTCATTCTTGGTAATTTTCCTGAAAAAGAAATCATTTCTCAAAATGTTCAAAACTAAAGTAGAAGCATAGTAGCAGTTAAAATTATATGGGTCAAGATACTTCACTCTCTGCTAGTGTCTTCGCTTTCTTTTTTTTAAATTTTTATTTTATTTTATTGTTTCAGAACCTTTGTTTATTTATTTATTTATTTTTATGGACAGCTCAGCCTGCCCTGAGGGCAGGGCTGGCACAGCATGTGGTGCCAGGGATCGAACCGTGGTCCCTGCAGCCGCCTAAGCTTTTCTAAGCAGGCACTTTAGACCACTGAGCCAATCTGCCGGGCCCATCTTCTCTTTTAAATGTAAGGCATATAACCCAGTGGGGAACCACTGGGAAGCAATGATTTTTGGCAGGCAGATAAAAAAATAGTTGAGATAATGAGTGTCAATAGTTACTCAGAAATTGGGATAAATAAGTGAAATGGGTCAAATATTAAAAAACAAAGCATGAACTGCCTAAACCCTGGGCAACCCTTCAAGTTGACATTTCATGGACTTACATATCCTTAATTATTGCCCCAATTTTCCTTAAATCAGCTTTTGAGTTGCTCTTCTATTAGTTTTATTCTTCTCTCCATGACTTAATCCTAGAATAATGGTATGTTAGAGATAATTTGCATTGTCTCACAAAAGAGAATCTTAAGCTTTCAACTGTATTATAAGCTTGAAATTGGTCATGGAAGAATAGTTATCACTGCTCATTACTGTGGAAATTGGGAAATACTACAGAGCAAAGCTTGCTTTCCCAAGCATTATCTGGTACGTATTTGCCAGCACATTACCGAGTTGTTTGTGAAATTTAATTTGTACATTAATAATAGCATTATAAAAATTTCTGTTTTCATGAATATGATGTTTTTCTACCCTGCCATATCAACTGCATGCACATTAGTGGATAGCCTAAACATTCAAGAACTATGTTGGGAGGGCCAGCCAGATAGCTCAGCAGACTAAAATGTCTGCTTAGGAAGGGCATAGCAGCTGGGGTTTGATCCCTAGCAAGTCCATGCTGCCCTCCTACTCCCCCTGGCATGCTGAGATGTCTCATTGAGACTAGGTGTGGTGGTGCACACCTGTAATCCTAGTGTTTGGGAGGCTGAAAACAGGAGAATCACTCCATGTCTGATCTATGTAATAAGACCCTGTAGACTCTTTACTAGATATATTAAAAAACCCACAAAACCAGGTTGGACTGTGTAAAAATATAGAGAGAAATTTAAAGGTCCAAAAACAAGAAAATTATAAACATTTATTATCAGCATTTTTGTAGGGCAGTGACCTACAAGTAAAGAGGACCTTAGTTGTATGCTTACTAGGAATGTATGAAATAGTTAAGAACACATAGAAAAAATACATCAAATTTGTTACATGCTTTCAAGTGGTTAGAGAGAAGTTTAAAAAGATTTCAATTCATTATGAACCAATATATAAACAGAATATATATTTGAGGATGGTTCAAGACTGAGAAATTACTGAAATCCATGTATTAGAGATCTTTCACAAATCACGAATAAGTGGAATTTCTCGTTCACCTCAAATTTCAATAATGGGATGATTTGAATAATTTCTATTCTTTTCTGCTGTAAGTCAAATCTCATGACTCATTTAGAATGCTTCATAAATCAGTGATGCTTGATCATACCCATGCAGGAGAGGACAAATGGTGAGGAGCCTGAGAAGTATAGAGGATTTAAAGGTAGAAACCACATCCTGTTTGGCAAACAAATTTGTCATTTAAGATAAAACTGGCTTTAGGGACAGTGTGACCATTACTCAGCATTCATTTTTTTCTGGCAATATTGTTTAGTTCTTGTTTACTGTACATCTGTATACAGGTGGTCTTGATTACCACAGCAACACTTTTCAGTTGGTTTTATACAGTTAGAAACATTTCAACCTTTGTTTTGATTTGTTTTGAAGGTCTATTCTGCGAAATCTCAGTCTCTTGATGACTTGTCAATGGTACTCCAAGCCTCCTTGCAGTCTGACAAGGAAACAGGGTCACAGAAGGTTGAGCTTAGTAACTTTTTACATTTAGTTTTACATTAACTCATCACATTAGTTTCACATTAACCCTTCACAATTACTTCCTATTAGAGCTGGTTGAACTGCTAATCCCTGTTTCAAGAGATAATTATATATGTATGTATGTATATATGTATGTATATATGTATATATGTATTTTAGGGAAGGGTCTACAGGGACAGTTTGTTCAAGGCCTTTACCAGAGCAGGCTTGTAATGACCTGCCTATTTACAACCTCCCAAGAGCTGGGATTACAGGTGTGCACCACCACACCCAGTCTGAGTTGCCCTCTCATTGCACCCTGGTGCAGGCTGGCGTGATGGGGATGGAACCCTGGGCCCCCAGGCACTTTAATCCACTGAGCTATTTGACTGGCCCTCTCAACAGATAAATTTTGCCATGCATGGAATTTATGATTTTGTTGCATACCTGCTTGTGAACATAAGTTGTTTTATTATTTTCCTATCAATTTATTATTATTATCATTTTTTTTTATGGCTGGCTCAGCCTGCCATGGGTGTGCATCTAGAGCAGCATGTGGCGCTGGGGATTGAACAACAGTCCCTGCAGTTGCCTAAGCTTTCCTAAGCAGGTGCTTTAGATAGCTGACCCTCTTGCTAGTCCTCAAAATGTTACTAGGGATAAAATATTATTATCTCCTATCTCATTTTCCTATATTTTAAGATAGGTGATTTATAATGCTTCCAGATTTATTAGGGCAAAGTAACTGTATGCCACATCACAAGGCATCTGAAGCTTTGTGCTAAATTAGTCTTTAAAAATTTTGAACATCAAATTCTTATTTCTGTGAATTTTGAATTATGTATATAATTTAAATTTCTATTTAATAAATATTAATGTAGCAATTATGTGTTGATAACTATAAGGCACATTGTACAATTAGTTGACTTGTTCCTCAGATACATTACCTGGTAATATTTTACCTGGTATCCAACTGGACACAAAATCTGTGCCAAGTGAAAAAATAGTAAATGAATGCAGCTTATGTTAGAATGGCAGGATTAACTAGATGGTATAAGCACAATGAACAACACAAAAGTGTGTATACATAGAATTTAATTTTGGGACAAAATTAATTGAAAAAAAAAGAAATTTATAAGGGCCAGCCAAACAGGTCAGCAAATTAAAGAGCCTACAAGCAGGCACAGGAGCTGGGAGTTCAATCCCTGGGCCTGCTGTGCTGGCCCCACCCCCGCGGTGTGCTGAGAAGTCAATTGAGACTGGGCGTGGTAGTATGTGCTTATAATCTCACCTCTTCGGAGGCTGTAAATAGGTAGATCACTATAAGTCTGATCTAGTAATGACACCCTGAACACACTATAGATCCTTCCCTAAAAAGAAAGAAAGAAATAAAAGCTTGGGAGATACAAAAGTTACATGGTTTGTTACACAGGTCTTGCTGTAACTTGTCCTTAACCACCCAGCAGAAAAGTTTAACCATGAGACATAAAAAGTGAAGTTAGATAGTATGTTGAGCTGTAAAAGGCTTAAATTGACAGCTTCCAAAATTGCCAGTTCTGCCAATAACCCAGTATGATTATGGAAATTAGACTATTTATACAATTGCTTTTGCATGGTTCAATAAGAAGAAATTTTTGTATCAATAATGATTGGAAAAATTATCATGTCCCCATGCTCAGGATGACTACTATGAGGACAGCATTATGCATTGTATCAATTATTGGGAATGTACTACTAACGTGTTTTGAAACCATCGCATTATTATTTCTTATTAAAAGGAATAAAAAACAGTATTTATATATATAAAATATTCAAGGAATAAATGTTAAAAAATTGGTGATAGCATTTTTGTTTACTCTAACAATGTTATGTATTAATGTTATACCTATATTTTTTTGTTTGTTTGTTTTTTTGTCTTTTTGAGACAGGGTCTCGCTATGCAGTTGAGGCTGGTCCTGAGCTCACTTTTGTAGCCCAGGCTGGTCTCGAACTCGCACCCATCCTCCTGCTTCAGCCTCCCGAGTGCTGGGATTACAGGCGTGAGCCACCACGCCCGGCAATGTTATACCTATCTTGTATAACATCAATGAGTAATATTTTTTTTTTTGTCTTTTTGAGACAGGGTCTTGCTATGCAGTTGAGGCTGGTCCTGAGCTCACTTTTGTAGCCCAGGCTGGTCTCCAACTCGCACCAATCCTCCTGCATAATATATTAATATATATTTAAGTTGCTATGTGATAATAGTGTCTTTATTTTTACCATTTCAAGGCTTTTTGAAGTCCATGAGATGCCTTCTTAGCAACCGTGTATATGTTGTGTATGTGATTTTGACATTGACAACTAGCAGCAGTTATATTGGTGCATTTACATACGTCTTCAAGTACATAGAACAACAGTATGGTCGGACAGCCTCCCAGGCTAACTTCTTCATGGGTGAGATATATTTCTGACTATTTCCTTGATAAGTGAGGTATAATGAGTGTATGTACTCCAGATGACAATACATTGTGAATATGATTTTTCAGTTCAGTAAATAATTTCCATATATTCTCTCAAACCCTGCAAATAGTTTAACTTCTTTTTTACCTATTCTTATTCCTTTTATTTCTCTGTCTTGTCTAATAGCTGTTGCTAATGATTCCAGAACTCTATTGAATAGGAGTGGCAATAGGGAACATCCTAGTCTTGTACCAGATCTCAGAGTAGAAGTTGTCAGCATTTCCCCATTTAGAATTACGTTAGCTGTTAAATTGTCATAGTTGGCTTTTATCAGGTTGAGGTAGAGGCTCTCTTCCGATTTTCTGTAGGACTCTGAACGTGAATGAGTATTGGACTTTGTCAAAAAGCCTTTTCTGCATCAGTTGAGGTGATCTTGTGGTTTTTGGCTTTGGCTCTATTGATTTACTGTATTACATTTGTAGATGTGCATATATTATACCTTTCTTAAATCTCTAGGATGAATCCTACCTGGTCGTGGTGTATAATCTTCTTGATGATTTGCTGTATTCTATAGGCGAGGATTTTATTGCAGATTTTTGCATCTATGTTCATGAGGGAAATTGGCCTGTAGTTTTCCTTTTTAGTTGCTACACTCTCTCATTTTGGTATCAGTGTAATACTTGCCTCTAGCAATGATTTTGGGAGGATTGTTTCCTTTTCAATGTCATTGAACAGTTTGAGGTGTATTGGGGTTATGTCTTTTGTGAATTTCTTGTAGAATTCAGTGGTGAGCCCATCAGGACCAGGACTTTCCTTTGTCTATAGTCTTTTTATTACATTATGTATTTCATTGGCTGTTATTGAGAGTTATTGAGAGTTATTGAGAGTTCTTATATTTTCTTGATTCAGTTTTGGTAGTTTGTACCTTTCTAGGAATCTGTCCATTTCATCTGTGTCTCCAATTCTGTGAGAGTAAAGATTCTCAAAGTAGCTGTTAATGAGCCTCTGAATATCTGCTGTGTCTGTAGTGATTTCACCCTTTTCATCCTTATTGCTTGAATTTGAGTTTTTGCTTTCCTTTTTCTTCATGAGGTTAGCTAGGGGCATGCCAATTTTATTTAATCTTTCAAAGTACCAGCTTTTTGATTCATTAATTCTTTGTGTTGTTTTCTTTGTCTCGGTTGAGTTAATTTCTGCTCTAATCTTTATAATTTCCTCCCACCTTTGGGCTTGTGTTTCATTTGCTCTTCCTTTTCTAGTCAGTGTAGGTGTTGCATAACAGTATTTATTTGTTCCCATTCTGTTTTCTTAATGTGTGAGTTCAGAGCCATAAATTTCCCTCTAAGAGCTACTTTCATTGCATCCCATGTATTCTGGTAGGTTGTGTTTGAATTTTTATTAAAATGTAAATATTGTTTAATTTCTTGTTTAACTGCATCTGTAACCCACTGGTGCTGAGAAGGGTGTTGTTTAATTTCCATGTATTTCTGGGATTCTTGTGATTTCTTTTATCGTTTATTTCCAGTTCACTACACTGTGGTCAGATAATATACATGGTATAATTTCTATTTTCTTTCATATACTTAAGCATGACCTATGCACTAGTATGTGGTCAATTTTGGAAAATGTCCCATGTGTAGCTGAAAAAAATGTGTATTCAGAAGTGGTTGGGTGGAACACTGTGTATGTCCACTAAGTCCAGTTGTTCCAAGTTCTGGTTCAGTTCTCTTCTTTGCTAATTTTTTGTCTGCTTGACCTATCTTTTTGGGATAAAGGGCTGTTAATTTTTCCTATTAATATTGTGGTATTGGATACCAGATTTTTCCTGTCCATTAAGATTTGTCTCGTATAACTTGGTACTCTTGTGTTGGATGCATACATATTTATGAATGTTACTTCTTCATCTTGAATTTTTCCCTTAACCAGTATACAGTGGTCTTCTTTATTTCATTTGATCAGTCTTGGTTTACACTGTCCGCAAATAGGATTGTTATCCTCCTTTTAGCCTATGAGTTTCTTAAATATGTTTCTTGTATACAGTATATGGTTGGATTTTTCTTCCTTATCCACTCTTCTGGTCTATTTCTTTTAATTGGAGAATTGAGTCCATTTATATTGATAGTTATAACTGAAATGTATTGACTTACGATTGACATGTCTTTTACTTACTACTGTTTACTACTTTTTCTCCTATTTAATTGGTTGCCCTATTTGATGTGTTTTTTCTATTCTCCTTTGTAGATATCAGGTCATTATTTAGGTCTCCCTCTGAAATATTTTTTAGTAGTCTGTAGGGTTGGCTTTGACATCATGAAATTCTTATTTGTTCCTTGTGATGGAAATATTTTACTTCTCCATCATACTTGAAAGAGAGTTTTGTGGTGTATAGCAGTCTGGGCTGGAATTTGTTTTCATGGAGGACTTGAAGCATTCTGCTCCATGCTCTTCTTGACTTCATGGTTTGTAAAGAGAAATGTGCCATTATTCTGATGGGTTTTACTTTAATATGATGTTTCTTTTCTCTGGTGGCTTTAGTATATTATTCTTTTTCTGGATTTCTGGGATCTTGACTATTATATGTCTGTGTGTGTTTTTAGTTGGGTTGATGTTATTTGGAGATTTGCATGCTTCAGTTATTGAATGTCTGATTGTTTTCTCGTATTTGGGAAGTTTTCTGCTATGATTTCTGCCCATATTATTTTTAGGTCATTTGTACTGATTCCTTCTTTTTCATTGATCCCTATCAATCTCATATTGTTCATTTTTGCATCATCTTGCAGATGTTGGATTATCTTTTCCTGTATCCTGGTTGCTTTTATGAGATTCTTTCTTACCTTTTCACTAGCTGTGACTGTTTCTTCAAGATCTGAAATCTGTGTTCACTTTCATTCATATGGCATTGCCAGTTTGTGATTAAGATTTTATTTTCCTGTATGTCTCTGTGAAATTATTTCGTGTGATCTATTTCTTCCCTATATTGCTCATTCAAGGAGTCCATAATTTTTCTAATCTCTAAATTTTTTTTATCAATGTCTTCTTTAGAGGCATTTATTAAGTC
>PVJA010001004.1:106808-139472 GCA_004027025.1 Myocastor coypus
TTTTTTTACTTCAGAGGTTATCTCAAATTCGAGTTCCTGTAGAAGTTTCTACATTTGTTTGTATACTTCCTATGCTACTAATTCAGAGATTTTGGCTGCATGGTTTGCATTTTCTTCTGTAGTAGTGTCTCCTGTATTTATTCCAGGTGGGCTTGGGATCTCAGATTTCATTTACTTCTTGTCTGTATCATTCTGTATAGCAGTGATCTTTGGTTCAGTACTTTATGCTGAGGTTATGCCATTATCTCCTACTGAACTTTGGGTCTGGATCTGACAAATTTGATCTTGTCCAGATGTGCCTGGTTTGGTCTGGCTGCTGTGCTCAGCTTCTTCAGCTGCAGGTTTTGAATGAGAGCCTCCTGTGTTCCTCTGGCAAGATATTCAGCTCCTGGATTAGCTGGTAGGGTCTCACCCTCAGCCTCTCTTACAGAGCTGCTGCAGAGCTGGGAGCTGCAGAGCTCTACATCAGACGCCAGAGCTGGGTTCTGGGCAAGGCAGAAGTTCTGGTGATGCAAGGGTACAGGCCTAGTGTTCCTGGTTACATGCCTGCCAGTCATGAGCTATGGACAGGGACGGAGTTCTGATGGTGTGAGGGGTCGTGGGCTGAGAGGTCCTACCTGGGCACCTACTGGTTGTTCAGGGGTGCTGTGGGTGAGGAATGAGTTCCGGTGGCGGGACTGGGGCCTGAATGCCATGAGGTCATACCTACCTGCCCGCAGGTTGGTTGGTTGGTTGGGGCTACTCAAGTCATGCTGGATCTGGTTATTGAGTTGGTTGGGCTTCCAGCAGGCCAGGGTAGGTCTCACTCATGCAGCAGGCCTGGCTGCTGGGTCAGCTGGGTTTCTTCTTTACTAACTTTAAAGGTAAAAAAAATTTAAAAAAATTACAAGATGAATTAAACATTTTAAATACAATGTGTAGACCATTTGTATTAATGGAAATGGAACAGACAATATTTCAAAATATTGAATTCTAAATCACTTGGTAAATTGGAGTGAGTTACTGAATGCTGGAACTGTTCATTTTGAAAATGTAAAAGATTTTAGACAATAAGAATAAGTCTTGGGGCTGGCCAGATAGCTCAGGGAACTAAAGAGTCTGCTTAGGCAAAGGCAGGGGCTGGGATTTAATCTCTGGTTTCCTGTGCTAGTCCTAGCTCCAACCCTGGGGCATGGTGAGATGGCAGTTGAGATTGGGCATGGTAGCGCATGCCTGTAATCTCAGCATTTGGGAGGCAGAAAACAGGAGGATCACTATGAGTCTGATCTGTGTAGTGAGACCCTGTAGATGCCATATTAAATACCAAAAAAAAAAAAAAAAAAAAAAAAAAAAAAAAAAAAAAAAAAAAAAAAAAAAAAAAAAAAAAAAAAAAAAAAAAAAAAAAAAAAAAAAAAAAAAAAAAAAAAAAAAACCAACCAAACAAACAAAAAAACCCAAAGAATGAGAGAGAGAGGGAAAAGATCAAGTCTTATAAGGCGAAAGTATACATATTTTATTATTGTTTTCTAGGCTGAAAACTACCACACAGAATTCATTTGTTCAGGTACAAGTATCATCTATTCATTGCCTTTGTAATTAAAGAAACCAAAGCCTCACTTTTGCCAGGTAGCAATTATTTTTGTCTCTCTCACACTGGTTCTATTCCCCATTTGGCCCTGCCATCTTCCTGCTTGAGAAGAGATACGAATAGATGAATTGTATTAATACATACTATATTTATATGCAGAAGAATATCAGAAAAAACAATCCTTACTTATGAGTTTTCCTTCTCACAGCATCTATTTTTCTTTTCATTTTTTATTTACTCTGAGGTTCAAAGGGAAGGAATATCTACACACACACACACACACACACACACACACACAGCATATCTTGGAAAACTCAGTGGCTGACTTATGGTATATTGAAAACAGCAATCAGTTCTTTGATTTTTTCCATCTTCATATATATATATATATATATATATATATATATATATTTGATCAATTTTTCATGCTAATAGCTGATAATGTGAAGAACTAATTTGAAGGCAACAATATGCAATATATCAACCCACTGGTGAATTCTTATTTTGTTTAGTGAAATTGTTTTTCTTTTACTGCTTTTATTCTCTTTTAAAAATTAAAAAAATATATATATTTTTTCCTTTATTTCTAGGAGTCATCGTTCTACCTTCTGCAGTAGTTGGAATGATTCTAGGAGGATATCTCGTTAAAAGACTGAAGTTAACCATAGTTGGAACTGCCAAATTTTCATTAGTTTCTATGTTCATTAGCCTCATCTTCTTCACATTATATTTTTCTCTAACATGTGAAAGCAAAACAGTTGCTGGCTTAACTTGGAACTACGATGGGTTTGTATCCAAAACTAAATCAAATGTACAATGTATTAACTATCCAGTGAATAGACTATGAAAGCAGGGTAGCAAACAATTTCAACTAAGCTTTCTTTTAGTTGAGAGAACTACTATATACAAATTCACAAAATGTGCATTTCTTGGATCTTAAAACACTGTTTTTTATTAATACTTTAGAGATACTTATAGCAATAATAACTGTTCTTTTGGGGGTTTCTTTAATGGAATGTTGGGTGCTTTTATCCACATTTGATAAATGTGGAGTTACAAAGATGCACAGATTGCATACCTAATAATGTCTTCATATTATCAGACTGATTCTCATTCAAACTTAGGGTTTTTTACTCCAAAACTTTTAGTCTTAGACACTGACCTGAAAACTGAGTATTAACCCCTAATCATGAATGAATTACAATTGCATTATAAGTGATACTGTTTAATAGTGGTTGACTGAGATTAATCTACAGTCCTCATTTATATTTAACACTTATCTTTATGTTCAAACCCTTCCAGACATAGTACCAATTTATTGTTTTCTTAAAGCAATATTATTTTTTGGTACAGTTTTCATGGTAAATCTAATTTCTAATATCTATATAAAATTTTATGCCAGAGTTAGAGAACCTTTGGTTTTCCACTACCATCCTATTGTATCAATTATTCCTAGTATTTCCAGTCTTCCCAAAATCAAAGGAAAATTTCTCATACATATCATTTCACTTAGTACAGCTAATGACAATGTTTGAAAGCAAATATTGAAGCAAAGATCTTTGGATCACAGTTCAGTAACAACTATGTACTAATTATTGTTAAGCTCTGAGATTTCAAATTTTAGACTCTCTAAGCTGTCAGTTGTTTTTTTTTTTTTGTGGGACCAGGGTTCGAACTCACGACCTTGCACTTGCCCAGCAGGCACTTGTGCCTCGGAGCTATCTCCCCAGCCCTAAGCTGTCAATTTTAAGTTCTCAATCTTTACATGATTCCTTTGCTAAATGCCATCCTATTCTTAGAGGAATGTCCAACTAATCTTGATTTATATTCTTGGTTCCAGTTAGTCCTGATAGTTGTTTTATTATTCCTATCCACTGTCCCTTATTTAGTAAATAATAATACAACATAGCAGAACGTTGAATTCCAGATATAATGAGCCTTCATCACACTGCCCAGACTTTGCATATTCTTTTATTACTTGTAACCTAGAGAAATTATGCTCCCCTTTTCTAATTTTCCCTCTTCTCTCAACTATTCCTCTGCTTTTCCCTCTACTCTATTTTAATATCTATCTGTCCAATATTTTCAGACTTAATCCAGTAACATCTCATACCAATGAACTGCTGTCTTACTGTAACACAGGCTGTAATTGTGATGAACATCAGTGGGAACCAGTCTGTGGGGACAATGGAATAACTTACCTGTCACCTTGCCTGGCAGGATGCAAATCTAGAAGCGGCAGTGAAAAATCTACTGTAAGTATGAGCGTTACTTTCATTGCTACCCATATTAAAGATCGTAGGTTACATTTAATGATCACTTTTCAAATCTTTCTATTATTTATGTCCCCATTGAAATCCTACAAGAAAAAGAGTCCAGTATTTTCTGCCATTTTAATGGCTGTGATGTTGTCCACATAAAATTTCATATAAAAATCCTGGTTTGGGACTCAATCTCGTTTCTTAATTATTTGAATTCTAAGTAGATTTATCCTTGAGATTATAATAATATGCCCTTTTCAAATACTAAAATGCTTAAAGGCCCTCTGGAGCATCTCATTTCACTGAAGTATGTGATTTGCATTGAGTTGAAATTACTTTTATCTTCAGAACACAGGCACAAGTCCTGAGTCAATTGACTGCCAGCAATACTTGAGAGTCATTTAGGCAGCAATCTATATTCAAGAGTGTATAGAAAATTATCTATCTATCTATCTATCTATCTATCTATCTAATTTTAAATAAGGAAATGGTATGTTTATCTCTGGGCTCACCACTCTTTCGACATGCCAAAAATTGTTGATTCTTTCTACCTGCTTAATGGACCAGGTGTTGCCATCTGATCTTGGTTTCCTTGAAGTTGGCACATGTATGTAGGTTAATTTAGCGTTCTCCTCACACATTGCCAATATACCTCATGAAATACTATGTTCTTTTTCACTCAAAACATTTCTTTCCTTGTGAATTGTAGGCTATTATAGTGTTTCCCCATACTAACAGGCTACTCAACAATTTACAAGTTTGGATAAACATTTCCTGGACCCTACCCTATTAACAACATTAAAAATTCAGGCAGTTATAAGCATTGTTCTTTCATACATACTTTCATGTTTGATTTTCAAGCATGAATTTGCACAAGATTGTACTTTGAAAATGAATGGTCAGCTTTTTAAAACATTCTAGATTCTTTGAAAGTGGGCCAGACTTCAATAAACTTGCACAAATATGGCCTGAAGAATGTCCTTAAAAGTTCATTATTTGCATTCATGGATTTCATGTTTTCAGTGGAAATTCTATTTAATTCAGATTCCTTCTTCTTGTGCTAGTACAGGCCTAAAGTACATGTGCTGCTAGAATTCTCAAGTTCTGTCTAGCTACAGACATAGAATATTCTAAATATTTTGGGGCTATGGCAAGGTCCTTTGAAAAAATCCATAGTAATAGACTCTGTTCTGAAATGAAGTTCATTGTCCTGAAGTATGATTTCATTGACCAATACACCTATTCATTAAAGATTCTTCCACATTACTTTGTGCTGGAAAATAAGCAAGAAGATAAGAAAGCAAAGCTCGTGAAAATATATAACCATTATTTTTTTTCTCATTTTTTTTTTCTTCCAGTGTTTGGACTTCAACATTGAACATTAGTTTAATTTAGAATTGAAATAGAATTTATTAAAGGCTATTGTTTATGTAAACTACTTACCTAATTAAATGTATAAAATAAAGTGTTTTTAAATTTTTCCTTTGTTTTACTCTCTTGATCTGGTAATTCTCTTGCATTGCATTTCTCTCATAATAGTATTATGTACTTTATTACCTGTAAATATTTCTTGGCTATTAATTTGCTCCTAAGAATAGAATTACAGCACTTTTCCTGGCTTTTTCTCTGGGCAGCATTAGTTCTCAGGGGTAGTTTTACTTGCTGACCTTGGTCCCTTTTAAATTATTATGTTAATATCTTCTCTAGGAAATCCGTTCCCAGGGCACTTTCCTAATATTTAGTAGAGATAAGTTTAAAAAGCATGTAAGTATACTGTAGAAAGAAAAAAATGGGTAGAAAAGAACTATTGGAAAGCATTTATAGGAATGAAAAAATTCTATACACAAAATTTAAGCACTAATTTCTTTATTCTTTTTAATTTAAAGTTATACATGAATGTAACAGGATTGCTTTGAATTTTAGACCAGCCTGAGCTACACAGTGAGCTCAAGGTCAGGCTGAATTACATAGTGAAACTCTGTCTCAAATAAATAAATAAATAAACAAATAAACAAATAGATAAATACAAACTAACAAATATAGATGGTGTTGACTTAATATAATAAAATATATTTGTTTTTCTATGAGAACTCACAATTTATTGTGTAATATTTCAAAACCATTTTTTTAGGTGTTTTATAACTGTAGCTGTATTGAAGTGTCTGGCTTCCCCAGCACAGATTTTTCAGCGCATTTGGGTGAATGTTCAAGAGATGATGGCTGTAAAAAAAAGTATTTCATTTATGTATCTGTACAATCGTTGGCAACTTTTTTCATTACATTGGGAAGTGCGTCACTTACTTTGCTCCTTGTGAGGTGGGTATAAGTTTTTTTTCACATTCTATTGGATTATAAGCATATTTAATGTTGTACAAAGTTTTCATAAAATATTTGGGACTCAAATTTATGCCTTTGTACATTTCAGTTAATAAAAACTAGTATTGTTTTGGTACTTAGATGGCAAGGTTAATAACATTTTGTTTTTTCTTCTTCAGTTATGGAATCTAGATTTGACATATTCTCCCCTCTAAGAATCTTAACATACAGGCTAACAGTTGCCTCAGTTCTCAAATAATCTCTATGAGTCCTAAAGAACTTTATATTTGAGTTGCCTTCCACCCTGATAAGGTGTCACGGAGAATAATACATTGTTTTCATAGAAAGAAAATGTCTATCCATTGAATCTAAATTTCAATTTCAGTTAATAATGACTCAAGGTTTTACATCCACCCACAGAATGATGTTTGACCTAGCCTAGTCACTCATAATATTTGCAAAGACAAAAGAAAACAGTGCAAAAGGAGTTCATTTTTTCTTCCTTACTAGTTATTTTTACTATTAATTATCATCATCATCATCATCATCATCATCATCATCATCATTTTGCGGTACTGGGGATTGAACTCAGAATCTTGCACTTCCTACTGAGCTATTCTACTGAGCTATCTCCCCAGCCCCCAGTTAATTATTTTAAAAATAATGATGAAGGCTGTTTTAAGGGTACAAAGTGAATAAGGCATCTCTTACCACTCCTGATAGACTGAGTAAGCAGTCAGTATTGGCAAGGGACTGGTGATCTTGAAAATGTACACATAAAACTTTCTTGATAGTAGTCAGAAAAATGATTGCTATTAAATGAAATAAGGAAACCAAATGGTTAAAATTAAGTTTATTATTGTAATTTATTTATTTGTTCTATTGTTTCTAAATTATTATTATTTTATTTATATATTTTATTACTTTTAATAAGAAATAACAATCTGACAGTTTCAAAACACCTTAGTAGTACATTCCCAATGAATGATATAAGCATATTGTTGTCCACGGGGTAATTATTCAGAGCACAGGATGTATATGTGATGTTTTCTAATCATTGTTGGTTCAGGATCTACAGGGACTACAGGGTTTCACTATGTAGATCAGATTCGTGATCCTCCTGTTTTCAGCCTCCCAAGTGCTAGGATTATAGGTGTGTGCCACCACACCCAGTCTCAGTTGCTGGCTCATCGGGCCCAGGGACAAGGCTGGCACAACAGGCCAGGAATCAAATTCTGGTTACTGTGCTCTGCTATTGCTACAATTTAGATATACTCAAATATCACCTTCATTATAGGGAATCTGTAACTACACATCATGTACCCTGATTCTTTTTTCCTCCAGACCCTTCTTACCTCCTCAACTCTTCTTCCTGTCCTTATTTACAAAGCTTGTTGCCATTTTATCCTTCTTTTCCACTTTTTCTTTTTCCTTCCTTCCTTTCCTAGACCCCTGTTCATTTCCCCCTTTCCTTTAGAATGATTTATTCTTATTTCACACTACTATGCATTTTAATTCTTAATCATATTTTCAGTTTCTTACACAGAAAGATAATGTGATATTTAGATATGTGTATTGATTATTTTACTCAAGAGTATGATCTAAAGGTCCATCTATTTATAAATGTCTCTATTTTGTCTTTCTTTATGGAAGATTAATATTTCCTTGAATAAAAATACCATGTATTTTTGATTCATTTATCAATTAATGGGCATCTGGGTTGTTTCCAAGAGTTAGCTATTAAAAACTATGCTGCTGCAAATATGGGTGTACATATATCCTTGTGATGTGATTTGTTTTAATAGACGATGTAAAGAAGAGGAATAACTGGGTCAAATGGGACCTTTAATCCTAGATTGTTGAAGAATCTCCACAGTGATTTCTACAGTGTTTGCACCAATTTGCACTCTCCCTAAGGAGGCGGGGAGAGTTCTTTTTTCCCCAGATTCCATGTAGCACTTACTGTTTAATTTATTGATAATAATCTTTTTAACATTTAAAAATATTTTCTTTGAAACAGCATCATGCATTTTCAAACAGTATTTAGCATCTGATACAGCATTTGATTTTATGCTTATATATAAATCATTGGAGGTTTTTAAAATAATTTTATTACTTTTAATAAGAAATCACAATGATACAGTTTCAAAACATGTTAGTAGGACAGCCACAATAATTAATACAATGCATATTGTTGTCTTCATCGCAGTTGATCAGAGTACAACATGCACAAATAATTTTTGTAAACACTATCGGTACAAATATTTCTTCTTATTGAGCTAAGAGAAAGTAGTTGTATGCACAGTCCAATATTTCATAGTAGTAGTGGGTTATCAGCAGAACTGGCATTACTGGAAGCTGTTGACTTGAGACTTTTACAGATCAGCATATTTATCTGGCTTTTCTTTTTATGCCTTGTGGTTAAACTTTTCTGCTGGATGGTTAAGGCCAAGTTGAAGCAAGATCTATATAACAAAACAAGTAACTTTTGTATCTGTCAAGGCCAATTAAATACCCTCAGGATTTACCTAGAAACCATGTACAGCATTTCTTTCTAGAATGAGATGGAATTTTGGCAATTTTAAATTTTGTATCTCTCGAACAACCAATAGTGCTGGACATTTTTTCATATACTTATCTACCACTTGTACTTCTTCATCTGAAGTATGTGACACTACAAGGCGGGACGACTCAAAATGTATTTGTCAAAAGAGGTGGCATTGGATCTGAAAGTTAAAAACAAAGTAGCCAAAGGTGGGGTCATTGGGAGTGAGGGCCCAGATGCCCATATCTTCCAGTAGGCAGATTGCTACAGTGTTTGAGGAATTACAGTTGGAACCTGCTGCAAAGAAGATGGAATAAAGAAGTTGTAAAACATATAAAGATGAGTGTGGATCTGAAACTATATATGCATATAAGTATTGTGACCAGATAAACATTTGCATTTTTAAAACCTATAGAGTTAATTACAATTTGGCTATCTGCAAACAGGATGGGGAAAACAAGTGGGCTCTTACATGCTGCTAAAATATTCATAGACCTGCAAACTGAGACTGCCAAAATTTAAATCCTACTCTGACTCCTAATCCTCATAAATCATGCACATTAAATTATTTCACAGATAGAGCTATCATAACATGAAAATGTGAAAAAAAAGAGAAACTTCTCTTATTGTCAAATTGTAGTTTCATTAATTTATAGAAAGTCATCTCAGTGCTACTCATTTGAATCCCAGTAATTCTTCATTTAGAATTAGAGTTTTAGAAATGAAAAATGTTGATTAACCTGCCCCCCCCCATCTCTCTCATGTAGTACAGGGTTTACTGGGTCTCACTACGTAGATCGGACTTGTAGTGATCCTCTTGTTTTCAGCCTCCCAAGTGCTGCGCTTACAAGTGTGTGCCACCATGCCCAGTCTCAATCACTGTCTCACTGTGCCCCAGGCCCAGGGCCATCATCATCATATGTAGAAATTGAATCCTGGTCGCTGTGCTCTAAGCAGGCTCTTTAATCCACTGAGCTATCTGGCCGGTCCTTGATTAATCTCTTACCAACATCTTATTGAAAAATATTTTGAGATGGGCTAGAGAGATAGCTCAGGGGTCTAAGCACTTGCCTGGCAAGCACAAGGACCTGGGTTTGATACCCAGCACCACATGCTGTGCTCGTCCCAGAACCCAGGTGTGCTGTGCTGGCCACTGAAGCCTGACATGGTGGCACATATCTCTAGCTAGTCCCAGGGCAGGAGAGGCTGAGACAGAAGGATCACTGTGATTCTGAACTGTATAGTGAGAATATACTATATATTACCAAATAAATAAATGAATAAATGATTTTTAAAAGTCTTTTGGGGCCAGGGAATATAGGTCAGTGGCACAGTGTCTGCCTGGCAAGTGCAAGGTCCTAAGTTTGAGTCTTAGAGAAAACAAGCCAGTTGTAAAGAAGAAAAGCTTTGGTAAAACTGAGTATAGACTAAAAATATGCACTTGAAGTTATGAGTGATTTTTCAGTACTTTCGGCATATGACTATTGCTGAACCTGGGCTACACACAAATGGCAATATTTGCTCCTGTAATATCTATTCATTTCCGATGTAAGGTACAGATCTATGTGTTTAGAATGCATCTGCGACCAAAAGTGATAAAGCTTAATTTAGCTTCCTTTTGTGTAGTAGGGTTGCATTGCTCTCTTATCTTATCAGAAGACTACTGTGTCCGCTATGTCCAGAAGGATTTGCAGTGAGCAAACATGAAATAATGGAAAAGAGAAGGCTTGGGTCATTAACCACAAGAAGGGGCTTGATCAAGAAATGTGATTGTTAGGAAAATAGTGACAAATTAGTGAAAAACAGCCGAGATCTCCTGGAATGACTCTAAAGGAGAGTCGGACTCAAGTTGATCCTGTAAGGATTTTATTGACAAGCTTGGGAGCAGGTGGATAGTGAGAGAACCGTGAAGCAGGGACCTGAACAGCAAATTCTATGTGGCTGCATGCCAACTGCTGATGTAGTAGCAGCTCACGTTTTGTTGTGCCACGTGCTCTGTGACCTAGGTAGCAGGCAGGGTGGTGGTGGTAGTGTGTTTACACCTGAAGTGACAAGTTGAGAAGACAATGTTTTGAGGGCTGAAGTAGCTGAAAAGAGAACACCAGGGACTAAATCAGCTGAAGGCAAACAAGGGTCGGACTTCCCAGTGACAATAAGGCATGTGGGAAGAGATTTGCCTCCTGGTGATTTACTTTTTCTTTTTTAAAAGTCCATGCCAATAGGATTTGTACATAAAATGAATTGGCATGATGTTTTAACCCTGTTACAGTCGTGTTCTCATGGGATTTTCATAAGAAAACGTGAAAATGCTTGGGAAACTATCTTGAAGTCATAAGACATTAAACAACATAAGAATAAAACTGAATAACAGAATATGACTGAAGTGCGTACATTTTAAAACTAAAAATAGTAACTATATAATATGGGACATTTTCAGTCAGTTATGAAGGACAATAACATGGGAACATTTTAATATTTAATCCAGGGCCTGGCGGATTGGCTCAGTGGTCTAAAGCGCCTGCTTGGGAAAGCTTGGGTGGCTTCAGGGACCACGGTTTGATCCCCGGCACCACATGCTGCACCAGCCGTGTCCTCAGGGCGGGCTGAGCCAGCCATAAAAACGAATGAATAAACAACAAAGGTGCTGAAACAAGAAAAAAAAAAAATTAAATTTAAAAAAAATATTTAATCCAGTATGCTATTCTAAAAGATGTTTAATGTTTCTCTGTTTTGTCTTATTTCAGAATTGTTCAACCTGATTTGAAGTCCCTGGCGCTGGGTTTGCACTCCCTAACTATCCGAGCACTAGGTAGGAGTATATTAAGTGCAGGGGATAAAACTCCTATCAAGGCAGAAAGACTGAATGTCCTAACTTAGGATTATATGAAACTTTAAGAGAAGTATAAATGGGATTCATTTCTGTACTCATATAAAATACTACACAGAAAATGAGAAAACTGTGTGACCTGAAAAAGAATTTGATTGCTAAGACCAAAACTTATCAGGACCAAAATGCCATCATGTTTGTGTTACATACTACAGTAGAAAGATGGGCGATCCATCTAGATGTTCTACTTAGGGAGATTTCTTCCAGGTGGGCAGAGTGGAGGTCCTTCTTTGTAAATGTAGACACTGTGTAGGTGGTGCCTGCAGCATGAGAATTTGAACTAGCTGAGATTTTCCCAAACAATAAAAATCTAAGTTCAGCTATGGAGCCCTTTACTCCTAAGAGTTGTAAATTGAGGGGGGGGGGGCAAATCTTTACCAGAAGATCAAAATGAAAAAGGAAATGAAAATCCATGAAGAGAACATTCTTTTTTTTTTTTTAATGCTTTATTTTTATTTTTGTCTTTTTGAGACAGGTTCTCACTATGCAGTTTGGGTTGGCCTTGACCTCACTTTTGTAGCCCAGGCTGGTCTCAAACTCCCACCAATCCTCCTACCTCAGCCTCCCGAGTGCTGGGATTACAGGCGTGAGCCACCATGCCTGGATTCTTTCTAAGTTTTCTTAATTTTAATAGTTGAGCCAGATTAATATGGACAGAAGTATGACATATGAACTCATGCCATTCTTACTTGACAAAACAATGTAAAACTAATCACCAGAACAGAAAAAAGAACAAAGCATGGATATTGTGAATACTTTCTTTTTACTACCTGAAAGATAGTTTTCTATAAATACATTCTGAAAACTTTTCATGAAATTATTGATGCTTAGAACTGAGTCAGTCTAATAATTTATTAAAACAACAGTGAAAATAAAATAATAGTGAAATGTGAATACTTTGTTAAACAAATTATGCATTCTGGAAATGCCTCATCTTCTGCAAAAAAAATGTAGTCAAGTTCAGAATTGACCTAGAGAAGGGTCACTGAAAATATATTTCTTTGAGATCAGAACACAAACAAAACAAAATTTAGCAGGGCAAGCTCTAGTTTGGATCCTAGACTGCTTCACAAAATATTTATTTTATTTTTTTTATTTTATTTTATTTTCAGAACCTTTTTTTTATTGTTTAAATTTAACACAGGTTATATTACATATTTTCATCATCAGATCAGTTTAGATTAATACATATAGGTATATAAGATTGATCAAACAATTAAACATTAACCCTTCTAAATCAACATTATTATTTTTTTTTTCTTTTCCCCTTTCTTTTCTTTGAAAAGTGACAATATGCAATATGTCAACTTTCACAAAATATTTAAAATACACAAAATTATTGTAGAGAAAATACTGGATTGTGAGCTGTAATTGTACAAAAAAGGGTAGTGGGGATTTAAACACACATGCACAAAGACAATATGGTAGGAGCCAGGGACAGTGAATCTAGGTTTTTCAGGCTCTGATCCCAGTGCAAGCCTTACACTTTCCATTTTCTTAAAGTATAGTTGAAAGAACCCCAGTGTTTGGTGCTATGTGCTTTCTTTACTACATGTAAAGTTATAAATCTACTTTCAATATTCAAGCTCTTCTTTTTCAGATGAAAGCTTGTACATGAGTCAATGTATTGCCCGTGTTTTATTCCCATTGTCTTAATTGATCAGACTGCAACTGATTGGTATTTCATGAGGAAATAGCTTAGAGACATACAAGGGTCTCTCTTGCTTATTTGTAGGTTTAGGATAGATAAACAATGTAAGTGACATCACGCTGTTGTACTTCAGTTGATGAACTTAATTCATTCCAGAATTCTGGAGAAGGTGGCTGACTTTATATTTGTGTAGGGAAGAGGGTGAGATTGTGTTTGTAATATAATGTGGAGTGATTGAAAGTTATTAAAATTTTGCCAAATACTTCATCTTGGGAGTGTCCCTATTTTCTTGATTTTTGCATGCAAGTAGGACAAAGTAATGAGTCTTTTAAACTTTTTGGCCTTTCTTACTGGATCAGTGTAAAATATCACCCATTTTCATTTTAAACCTTCCATGGATTGATGGCCTGTCACCTCACATTACAGGAGGAATTCTAGCTCCAGTATATTTTGGGGCCTTGATTGATACAACATGTTTAAAGTGGTCCAGCCCCAGCTGTGCAAAGCAAGGGGCTTGTAGGATGTATGATTCTGCATTACTAGGGTAAGTTGACTTATATGAATTTCTTTTATTGATTTTTCCTTTGAATGTGTTATTTATAAAAGCATGTAATTTTGAGTAGAGTAATAAATTAATCAAGTCACCACTTAACCCTTAATCTGTAATCAGTAATGTGTCAAAGAATGAGGAACTGTACCTTCATACTCATAGAAACTATAGGAATGAAAATTTTATTCTTTGCCCCTCAAATATGAATAAACTATAATTAAAGGCTAATGATGAATTCGTCTAAAACTGTATAGCAGAAAGACAAATTATTTGGATATTTGTTCTATTGTTTTATGTTGCCAAAAATTTTCTTCATACGCAAATCTCTGTAGACACACATGAGATATTTTCTCTCTCTACAGACATAGATATAAGTATAGACATGCACATAAACTCTTCATACATCAAATATATAATATATAAATATGTATTTATATAAATATATATCAAGTGTTCAAAAAGATATATATATATATATATATATATATATATTTTTTTTTTTTTTTTTTAGAAAAAAAAACTAGTGTAGGTATTTTAATACAGAATTTATTGACACATGATGGGATTAATCAAAGTTACCTTTGGTCTCCAAATTGCAAATGATGCTAAAAATGGTGGGCATTATCTTCCAGAGATTTATTAGTATGGTAAACTGCTGCCTGGGTAACCTTGGTTAGTGAGATTGCTGCACATGAATTTTTAATTTCCTTCTCTAAAGGCTGACAGTGTAGTGGGCTTTCTGTGATATACAACAAACTCTAGAGTCCCCAGTACAAGAATAATAGCATCTGTTGAAAGAACATCTTGGTAATATTTTTATTTTCCTTCAATGTGTACTATGCAGTTCAGGCTGGCCTTGAGCTCTCTTTTTGTAGCCCAGGCTGGTCTCGAACTTGCACCGATTCTGGCCTCAGCCTCCCAAGTGCTGGGATTACAGGTGTGCGCCACCACGGCCCGGCTTGGGGACAATTGTCTTAACCATTCTGTGTATATAAGTGCATGTTTTTGCCTCTGTTATGTTTCCTAACTTTTTTCCCTTCATTGTTAAATCCTTAAGTTCTCACTTTCCATTTAGCAGTGTTTTATCCTTTCATTTTTATTTCTTCTTTTGAGTTCTTATACTAGGGAGACTATATGATATTTACACATGTAGGTTTGGCTTATCTCACTTAAAAGTATATCTTCAAGTTGCATCGACTTATATAAGAAGGTTTTGAATTTATCATTCTTTATAGCTGAGTAATACTTCACTGTATAAAAACACTACAACTTTTTCATCCATTTTTTAGGTTGTGTCCAAGATTTGGCTGTCACAAATTTTGCTGCTATGGACATAAGTGTACAAATATCACTATAATATGATATTTTTAGTTCTTTTGGGAAAATTTTCAGTAGGGGGATATCTGGGTTGAGTGGGATTTCTAGTCCTAGTTTTTTAAGGAGTTTAAAAATTGTGCATTCATCTTGGATGCCCATTTCTGGATCAGGTCCTTCAATTTTTCAGCCCTAATGTTTTTTAGTTCTTTATAAATTCTAGAGAGAAGACCTTTGTCTAAGTACTTATTAGTTAAGATTTTTTCAAAATTTGTGAGTTATCTTTTTACTCTGTTGGCAATTTCTTTTGATGTGAAAAACTTCCCAACAAGAGAAGGTATCAGTTATTATTCTTTCAAGTATTACATATGCAGTTTGATTTTTGTTCATGAACTGTTTGCCTACCCCCCAAATCTCCAAGATTTCCTCTTACTTTCTCTTCCAGGAGATTTAGTGTTTCTGTTTTAATATCTAGGTCTTTAATTCATCTTGACTCTAGTTTAGTGCATGGTGATGGACCTGGGTCAAGTTTTAGTTTTTGGCATGTAGAGAACCAGTTTTACCAGTAGCATTTGTTAAAGAGGCTATCTTTCTTCCAGTAAAAATGTTTGACCCCTTTGTTGAAGATAAGGGGGCTGTGTGTGTTTGTATTTGCTTCTGCATCTTCAAATCTATTCCACTGATCCTCAGGTCTATTTTTTTTGCCAATACTATGATGATTTTTTCACTGTGGCTTTATAGTATAATTTTATGTCAGCAATTGTAATGCTTCCTGCCTTACCTTTGCTACCCAGGATTGTCTTTGCTATTCTAGATCGTTTCTGGTTCCAAATAAATTGTAGGAATGACTTATCCATGTCTGTGAGGTATGTTGATGGTATTTTGATAGAGATTGCATCAAATCTGTATAACAGTTTTGGGAGTATGGACATCTCCACAATGTTGGTTCTTCTATTCAGTAGCAGGGAATATCTTTCCATTTTCTGAAATTCTCTACAATCTCTTTTTTCAAAGTATTGTAGTTTTCATTGAAAAGATCTTTTACTTCTTTAGCTAGACTAATTCCTAAGTATTTTTTTGCAAAAGGTATTATTTCTCTAATTTCCCTCTCAGTGTGTTTGTTATATATGTAGAGGAAAATACTATCAACTTTTGGGTATGGACTTTGTACCTGATATGCTACTAAATTTGCATATTAATCTAGTAGCTTCTTGGTGGAGTTTACTGAGTCTTGCAAGTAGACTATCATGTCATCTGCAAATAATGATAGTTTAAATTCTTCTTTACCAATGTTTATTTCTTTTACTTCTCTCTCTTGTCTAATGGCTCTAGCTAATGATCCCCAAACTATATTGAATAGGAGTGGTGATAGAGGTCACCCTTGTCTTGTACCAGATCTGAGAGTAAAAGACCTCTGTTTTCCCTCATTTAGAATTATGTTCGCCATTGGATTGTCACAGATGACTTTTATCAGACTGAGGTATTTGGTGGTCTTCTTTATTACATTTTATCATTCTTTTTTGAAGTCGATGTTATCTGAGTAGGCTTGCTACCCCTGCTTTTCGCTGAGGTACTGGGTCATGTAGTATTGTTTTCCATCCTTTAACTTTTAATATATAAATTTCTTTATGAGTTAAGTGTGTTTCTTGTATACAGCATATTGTTGGGCTTTTCATCCTAGTCCACTGTGCCAATCTGTTTCTTTTAACTGGTGAATTGAGACCATTTACATTGATGGTTAAAAGTGAGATAAATTGATTTATGCTTGCCATGTTATTTACCTGATGCTGTTTACCCCATTTATCCACTGTGTTTGATTGTTTACCCTGTGGGGTCAGTTCTTTTCATTCTTATTTGTGGAGTTCTGGTCATTTTAGTCCCTCTCTAGAATATCTTTTAGTAGTCTGTGTAGTGGCTTTGTCACTGTGAAATCCTTAGTGCTTTGTCATGGAAGTATTTTACTTCTCCATCAAGCTTGAAAGAGATTTTTGCAGGGTATTTCAGACTGGGCTGCAATTTTTTTTGAAGGGCGCAATAAGATCCTTGCAAATAGAATATAGCATATCAATAAGATTATATACCATGATCAGGTAGCATTCATCCCAGGGATGCAAGAATGGTTCAACATATGCAAGTCTATAAATGTAATACACTAGATAAATAGAGCAAAGTTTAAAAAAAAAGCCTCATAATCATCTCAGTTGATGCAGAAAAGGCTTTTAACAAAGCTCAACACTCATTCATGTTCAAAGTTCTACAGAAAATTGTAATAGATGGCCTCTACCTCAACCTGATAAAAGCCGTCTATGACAATCCAATGACTCACATAAATCTAAGTGGGGAAAAATTAAAGTTGTTTAGCCTCAGATGTGGTATAAAACAAGGAAGTCCTCTATCACCACTCCTATTCAATATAGTTTTGGGATCATTAGCTAGAGCCATTAGACAAGATATTTAGCATTTGACAAACTTTTGTAAGTAGTTGGTTTACATTTTACACAGTAAGAGTAAACATGTCTGTGTAGCTAAGCAGATATTAAATTGGGAATTTATATTTAATTTAGTTCTCCTAGTTCTGTTTGATCACCTCCCCTTCATGTACCTACTACCTCCCAGGTGGACTAGTTTACCTGATTTCTTGTTGCTCCCTCTGTGTATCAAGAGAAAAAGGGAGAAGACACTGTTATAGATCTAAATATAGCAGAGTGTCTCAGCTTATTGTGTCTAGATATACCAAGTTTGAACTCGACCAGATGTGCCTAGCTAGTGTCTTGCTGCTGTGCTTAGCTTTTTCCTGCTGCAGACTATGGGACTGAACCCCACATTCAAGCCAGGCCTGGTCTGGGTATGGAGGAGAGGTGCTGGCAGAGGATCAAAGCCCTCACTCACATGCCATGACAGGGCTTATTTTGTGTCTAGAGGGAGGGTGCTGATCCAGTTGCAGAGTAAAGGCCATACACACCACTACCAGGCTTCTTTTGGGTCTGGAGGAAAGGCTCTCATCCATAGCTGAACAAAGGTCTCACTAACAAGATACCCCAGATCTAGTCTGGGTCTGGAAGGGAGGCACTGGTCCAGCGGAGGAGTAAAGGTCTCACTCTGTTTCACTCATTGCTCCCATAATTTCAATTTGTCTTTGAATGCAACTGCTTCATCTGTGAAAGTGAGCACAATTGTTGTTTTCCCCCAAAGTGAAAGAGTTCATTAAGGGGGTTAAAAGTGTCATACAATTAAGTCAGTTTTATGGTGCATTTTTTATTACTGAAATGGTTCTTAGTGGTGATTGTTTTTCTAAAAGCAAGCTCTAGAAGTCTCTCAACTGAAAGCGTCTGCTGTCAGAGTGTCATCTAATTTCTGTAAAAGAAGTGTGCATGTGTGTGTGTGTGTCTATGTGTGTGTTTTCATGTGTGTGCTCTGCAGCTAACTCCTCCTACAGCTATACAAATAGAGATGAGCTAAGGGCACTTACTTTAATGGGGCTGATGAGTTTAGGCACACTGTGTAAGCTGTTAGGAATATATGCTGGGTTTTGGCTGACTAGCCTATCTCTATGTGTAGCTTAACATCCAGACTTTTTGACCTCGCTAGTGACGTCAGAAAGCCATTCAGCCATGGCAGGCTACCCCTCTATGCACAGACACAAAATGACAAATTCTGGTTTCCCGGTATGTAATCACTGAAAGATTTGAACAGCTGTCTAAAGACAGATAATAGGCATTGTTGCCCCATCACACTGGTAGACGGCCTCACTTGAATTACACACAATATTCATTCATTAATCTTCTATTTCATCGATTCATCTAGTTAGGGTGTTAGTTGAAACAAGAGAATGTGCTACATCTTGACTCTGACTCCTCCTCCTAAAAGCTCATGACAAATGTCCTCAGAAGTAGGCAGTGGCAACTCTCCACCAATACTAAAAGATTGTTTAGCACTAGCACTGTGGTCAACCACTAAGAATTATTCTTTGAAAACAAATATGTCTGATGAAATGGTGGCTTTTAAGAGCTACTGTTTTCTATAGTTTTTTTTCCCCCCTGTTGTTAAACTCCTAAAAGCCTCCTAATGTTTGGTGTTTGATGTCCATGTGACAGTGCAGCCTTGAAGGCTTCATGTCTTACATGGATAATGAGCCATCCTGTCTCAAACGAAGTAGGCTTGGAGAATGTGAATCACCTGTCACCACACGTTGAAAAAGTAGGATGCTCAACATTTTCTTTTTATTTTACTTTATTTTTTTTGTTATGAGCAGAATAGATTCACTGAGGGAAAGAAAGCTCCTCTCCAAGAGAGGGACAGGAGGGGGGTCTGCAGTGGGTATCCCCCAATATTTTCTTTTTAAAATAGTTTTGTGTGTGTGTGATCAGTTTCAAAGTCTTTTTCCAGTTCATCTTTGAGTCTTTACAGCAAAATTTTCTTTTTACTCATTCTTGCAAAGAATGGTGTGTAGAATTTCCAGACTTGTGATGTAGATAAATGTGCATTGATGAAATGATATACACATAGAAATGATAAATAGAATAAGGGATGGGATATGAATGGACTGAAAGTTTTGGATTTTGATTTATAGCCTGCCAAAGATGCAGCTGTGCAATTGAAACACGTCAACTCAACTCATCAATATAAAGCCCACCCTGTGGGCCCTGCCCTTGAGGGGCACTGAGACAACATTTGAGACTGAGCGTGGTGGTGCGAGCCTGTAATTCCAGCTCTTGGTAGCTATAAACAGGTGGATCACTGTGAGTCCAATCTAGGAGTGACACCCTGAACAACCTGTAGACCCTTCCCTAAAATACAGATTATATATATATATATATATATATATATATATATATATATCCCACAACTTGATGCAACATAGTTTTTACTTACTCCTCCATGGCTTTGGTATGAGTATACAAGTAATTGTTTCTTTGTGGTCTCTCCATGTGGTGCAATGTTTGTCTTAATGTGAATTTATATTTCTTCGTCTCATCATAGCCTGAGCTCCACCTGAGTTCATCAGGTGTTAGGCTCTCATAAGGAGAAAGCCTAGGCTTTATCTCTCACATTTGCAATTACAGGTAGGGGTTATATTCCTATGAATAGTTGATGCCTCTACTGCTGGTCTGACAGGAGCTCAAGTGCAGTAGGAGAAGCCTTAAGGTATACCTGAAGCTTCATTTTGTTACCTGCCATGCCTGTCCTTCTGTGCCACCTGGTTCCCTCTTGGCTGTGGACCAGATACTAGGGTTAGGGATCTCCAGACTAATGGATTGTTATGTGGTAAACAAATCCACGTATCTGAACACTTCACAGTTTGCCATGATGTATGCTTTAAATAAACTGCTTATCTCAACTTGCTAATTTTTTGAATTTATTTTCATCTCTCTCTGTGAGATATACTAGTTTGGCCTTTTTTCTAAGAGTCTGATATGGTTTGAGTATGAAGGTAATGTTGGTGTAATGGAATGATATAATAAGATCAAAGAAATTCAGTAATTTCTTCATAAGATGTTTGGTACAAACCTCCTGTGAATTGCTCTGGGGTTATGATTTAAAAGGCTATTAGTTATTATTCACTAAGTTTTATTATATGTATGCTTATTTTGATTGATATTTTTTGTGTAGTTTGAGTAGATCATGTCTTTCACTGAATTGATTGTTTTATCTGGGTTATTGAAAATGGTAAGCATATTTCCATAGCACTCTTACATTACCCTTTCATTGTCCATGTACTCTGCAGGAATGTATTTTCTTTCAGTTCTGATATTAGTAGTTCATATCTTTTCTTTCCTATTTATCCTAGTGTTAGGTTTACAGATTTTATTGACTGTTCTAAGAAGTAATTTTTTCTTTGTTATTTTTCTGCATTGATTTACTGATGTCAATTTCATTGATATCTGCTTTAGTTTTATTTAATTCATCTTGTTTACTTGAGTTGGGATTTCTTTTTTCAATACTAGTTTCCTGTGTTGGAAACGTTTTTTATTAGCACATGTTTACAAATCATAGTGTTTGCATGACTAGTGTGTAGTTGGTCCAAGAGCATGGCGTACCTCTAATGCTCATACTTATGCCTTACACTCATTTTCTGTCACTGTGGTTTCAACTGAGACTTTTATAAGTTCCCCCTTTATCTCCTGTCTTAGCTTTTAAGTTCTAAATCTTCTAAAGTTTTTCATTGTATCTGTTAAAGTTACAATCCACATTTAAGTTAACCTAAATTCACTTTGTAATAATTACATACAATTTATTGAAAACAATGAAATATCTTTAATACTTCTGTCCTTTTTCTGAATGGTCTCATTCATTTCCCTTATATGTAATCATATATATATATATATATATATATATATATATATATATATTTATATCAGAGAGAAATCTATCCATCTATCTATCTATCTATCTATCTATTCATCTATCTATCTACCTACCTACCTATCTATCTATATCATCTTACCCTACCTACTCAACATGATACCTTAGGATATGTCACTGTCAGTGTGTTCAGAACATTTATGTTAACCTAAAGTGCACAGAATTAGGTAACACCAAGCATGTTTTATAATTGAGAATCTCAGCTATGTACACAGTAGAACTACAGCTAACATATCATATTTTAAAACAGTGGAAAATATTAGCTAAAGACAAACTCTTGAAAGAAATTGGAACAACTACAACCCTTTCCAGTAGAGGAGTATTATGCTGAACTTATGACTAGCAGGCAATCCCAGCAAGAAATACATGAGTACACATAGATGGGTTTTTTTGTGGATATGGTGAGAGTGAAATCGCTAAGTGTAATACCCAAAAAAATGTCAGCTATGCATTGATTGTTCTTACAGTAATGATTACTTGGCTGAGCAGAAGCTGTTGCATGCTCCTGCTCTCTGGCATCTAGAGTGTCGCACCATTTAACATCAGTCCAGGACAAGACTACATAATTCTTTATCGATGTAGCAGACAGCACAGGAAATGCACCCACATTGCTGGTCCTGTGGTTAAGCCTCAGACATTTAGTGGGCCTTGTATCTTTATTTTGTGAGCTTTTAGCCTGTCTCTTAGTATTTCCTTCTTTCCTAGGTTAAAATAGCAGCACTGGGGCTGGGAAGATAATTTGGCAATCTAAGTGCCTACCTGGCAAGTGCAAGGAGTTGGGCTTGATCCCTGATACTGCATGCTGTGCTGCTGAAAACCAGCATGGCAGTGCGCACCTGCAGTCACATAAATAAATACATAAGTAAACAAATAAATAAATACTTTTTTTGTATTTATGGCTGGCTCAGCCTGCTCTGGGGTGGGGCTGGCTCAGTATGTGGTGCTGGGGATCGAACCTAAATCATTACAGTAGCCTAAGCTTTCCTAAGCAGGAGCTTTAGAGCACTGAACCATCTTGGCGGCCCCAATCAATAAGATTAAAGAAAATAAATAAAAGGACAGGATTGGTAAGAGGTCTAGATTAGCTCTGTTCTTTCCTGAGCTGCAACTTAGTATCTGGGTCTGTGTGATCCTTTAGAAATCACCCAAGCCTCCTTGCATGTTAATGAATGGGATTAATGGAGTTGCCTTCATGTTTCTGTATATGATTTCAATATTTCTGAGTGAAGTTTACACAGTTCAAAAAATGTAAGAAGTTATTACATGCAATTTGAAATAATAATCTACTTTTTCTTTGTTTTATAGAAAGTCCTTCTTGGGTTTGGATGCATCTTTAAAATTTATAGCAGTGATTTTACATATTTTGTTTCTTTATCTCTTGAAGAAAAAATATAATGGAATAGATGTTGATGTCAAGGCATTTGAAAGTGACGGGAAAGTCATAAATGAAGCAAGACTTTAATCTTCAAATAACAATGAATATTCTGTACCTTCTTCTGCAACAGTCAAAGAAACATACTTAAGGGAAGAAAAAAATATTTCTTTTACTCATACTCCAAAAAACAGCTCATTTCTGTAGTCATATGCTGTGTTTCAGTTCCTAGTCATTTCACTGAGAATTCCAACACTGTATAATAGAAAAATTAAGGCTATCATGAGTGAAAAAAATAAAGGAAAAAGGGAGAGGAACAGTGATTGTTAGGGTACTGCTATGCACCTGTGGCTGGTACTGGAATAGAAGATCCATGTAAAGTTGAAATGCGAGGCCTGGTTAATGTGTATTTGAACAAAAAGTACTTGCTTCATTAGTTGTTACTCTTAACGTTAATGAGTAGAAGAAGTTAGACGTGAAGAAAGAGGAGAGAAATGTATATCTTAAATAAGGCAAAAGCTCTTGCATATTAACAAAGTTGGTGTGAATAATATTACTCTGATCTTAAGTCTAGACTGATGGAAGGTTCATACCATCTTTTTTTTTTTTTTGGTGGGGGGAAGGGTCTACAGGGTGTTTAGGGTCTCATTACCAGATTGGACTAGTAGTTATCTGCTTGTTTACAGCCTCCCAAGAGCTGGGATTACAGGCACGCAACACCACACACAATCTCAATTGCAGTCTTAACACGCCCCAGTGGTGGGGCCAGCTCAGTAGGCCCGGTAGTCAAACCCCAGAACCCTGTGCCTGTTTGCAGGTGATTTAATCTGGTTAGCAATTTGGCCAGCCCAAGGTTCATAGCATCTTGATAGGTTATTTAAGTCATTCAATTCACAGACTGTATTCACTGAAAATCTGAAATTAGATATGACTATTGACCAAGGTTTCTTTTCTTTCAATAAAATACTACTGAAGAATTTGAAATAATAGATTATTTGCTACCTCTAGTTATAAGAAACATGTCTTTAAAGAAGATAAGTTTCTATCTAGCCATGGAAAAGGATTAAGAAAAATTGACTCTAACTTCAGAAAGCAATGCTGTTCAATGCATGTTTTCATGCTGTCTGTTCTCTGGGAGAAGCAAGGTCTATACCAGATGAAATATGAGCTATTGTCATTCCATGTCTTTTGTTTGTTTTGAGTTTTTATTCATGCTTTTGCATAAAAGTGTGTTTTTCACATTTCTGTTAGGAGAACTAGAATCAGAGTGGTCAAGAACAAACATTTGAATGTTGTATTCTGCGGCGGACCTCACTTTATTATAATGAAACCTACAGGATGTATGTTTCTTCATCCTCATTGTTTGTAAAGTTTTTATGTCTTTTTTATATTAGGATCACCTCTGAAGTTAAAAAAATATGTAATAATAGATTCACTCCACCAGTTTTGATTTAAAACATCTATGATGCACTCTGGACATAACTTATAAAAGAAGGCTGCTTGCGGTGATAGCAGCCCTTGATAGAAGCCAAAGCTCAGGTCAAGAGAGGATGTATGTGGAGTAAGGCAAGCCATGGTGTGCGAAGCCAGATAATAGGAGTTATCTTGAAATTTGTATATATTAACATGTATTTAGGCTTTATATCAGAGGAAAGATACATCATTCAAACAGAAATTTGGGGTATAAGAGCCCTTATGCAGCTCAGGCAGTACCTCACCACAGTTCTTATGCTAGATTGGTATCGATGAGAAAAACAAAATTTGTGCACTGTTTTAAAAGAGCATTACCAGGAAATTAGGTGATAACTTCAGTGTTTACTTAATAGTTATTGAATGTCAGCTCTTTGTCAGGTAGGAAAGGATAAGAAATAAAAACGAAGCTGATGATCCTTTGGAGCATACTTTAAAGGTGGAAACGGATATTAAAAATTAAATGTAGGATAGGATAAATTAAAAGAGTAAATTCAAGCCGGGCGTGGTGGCACACGCCTGTAATCCCAGCACTCGGGAGGCTGAGGCAGGAGGATCGGTGCAAGTTCGAGACCAGCCTGGGCTACAAAAGTGAGCTCAAGGCCAGCCTGAACTGCATAGTGAGACCCTGTCTCGAAATAGACAAAAAAAAAGAGTAAATTCACAAATGTGTTGTTTAGTGAAGGAAGGAGCAACACTGCAAAGTAAACTTCATTTTATTTGAGTAACTGCAGAATTCCAGAACTCATGAAAATGCTCATTATTAACATAGTAACACTTATTATATAAAATCATACATCTTAGGGGAAGATAGACCATAAACTCAGTAGAGGAAAAACACAGGAAGGCAAGATGTTACAAATTAAATTAAGGTAAACATATAATTAAAATGTATATTATTTAAGGTTAAAATAAGAAAATGAAAATATCAAATCATTCCTGGAATCAAAATTAAATTCTCAAACTGTAAATTGTTGAAAAATATAAGTAGGTAATTTGAGAATATGGGTATTGTGGTGGGGAGGGACCTCCAGTGGCAAACAATATAATACAGGACACTTAATTATAAGATTATTTTTTAATGTCTCCCAAAGAGTCACATACAAAAAGAGAGCAGGAAATCTATGTGCACACTAAAGAGCAAAGAAGCTAGCTGAGGCCCCGGATGCCATGGTAATGTCCTGATCCATCTAGCTGAAGATCTAGAACCATAGCGATGCGCCCATCCTTGAGTCCAACTGGAGACCAGGTGCCCAAGACAGGGTCATATGCAGGCCTGTTTCATGGATCTGCAGTGTGGAGTCTCAGAAGTCAGTGGTGGAAGCTAGAAAGTCTATGCCAGTGGGAGAAAGGATCTGTGCTAGCAAGCTGAGGGATCTGAACTAGAGCCAGGAAGTGATGCTCAAGGTAAGAACCAGAGTTCCTTGGAAATGTGTCAAAACTATCTTCAGGGACAGTGAACTTCTGAGCTCCTCTTACAAAGAGAACAGCTCAGTTCCCAGCATGCCCAGTTTCTGCGGTAGACTGAGCAGGGAGCCACTCCCTCAGATCCAGGAAGTGATGCTTGAAGTGAGGACCAGAGCTCCCCCTAAGTGAACTGTAGCCTTTCTTAGAGGCAACAAGGTCCAGAGCTCCTTTGATGATGAGAAGACCCAAGTTCATCAGGGAAGCCAGCATGACAGTGTTCTCCAGGAAAAGCATCAGCTCCCTACAGCTTCACAAAAGCTTCTCTTTTTCTTCTGCTCTGCCTCTTCTGCTCCCCACGGCAATGTTTAGGGGGTGCCTTCGTAACCCAGCACCATGCATGTTCAGTTCAGTTGGGTATTACAAGTTGAGCGCAAATTGTCAATTCACCACAGCTGGATTTACAGGGAAAACTAAAGCATCAACCTAAGAAATATGAAATTCCTGAGAAAGAAACCAGAAATGAAAAATAAGCTTTAGTCAGAGACAACAGAGAAAGAGAATCAATGGCTTCCTCTCATGAGGAAAGACGAACACCTGGACGGTCTCTCCACCACCATTTGTTTTTGTGCCATCACCCTTTCACTATGCTCCTTCTTTTTCCTGAACTAGTTGTTGTTTTCTCTATTTAACTATGTTTCATTGTTCTATTACCCACCCTTCCTTGAAATGTTCTAATATTATCACCTATTAAAATGTGCTATGCCCATTGTGATGCAGCTCTTATCAAATGGTAATATAGTCAAGCCATAATTTTACATTAATTTGTAATTATTGGATTCCTGAATGCTCTTCCACATTAGTCAAAATGTTCAGGAAAATAGAAATTGAATTAATTTTTACTTATTGTAGCTAGCTAGCAAGCTAGCTAGATAGGTGGATAGATAGTAAATAGATACTATTGACTATCAAAAGAGAGAAATAGAAAAGTAATGGTGTGTTAATCAAGGAAATTCATTTAAGTACTTACAAAGGCTGAGAGGTCCCAGGCCATCTACAAGCTGGAGCCTATACTCAAAGGCCTGGGACCCAGGCAACCAGAGGATATACTTCTCACTTGAAGCTGAAGTTCTGAGAAGGTTTGGCATC
The DNA here is from genome assembly GCA_004027025.1 of Myocastor coypus. NCBI lineage: Eukaryota > Metazoa > Chordata > Mammalia > Rodentia > Myocastoridae > Myocastor > Myocastor coypus. The sequence goes on from PVJA010001004.1 coordinate 133,658, forward strand.
CTCCGATAAAAGTCCCAGAATCATGCTCCAGAGCAGGAAAGGCATGGTATTCTAGCTCCAAGAAACAGAACAAATGGCATAATCTGGACACATCCTCACAGACACATCCAGAAATAAGACATTTCTACTTCTTTAGATATGTCTTACTCTAGTGAAGTTGATAAAAGTACTAACTACCTCATTCACCATTTAATTTTTAGTGTCTAGCTTGGTGAACAATACAAAGGAGTTGCTTTATTTATAAATTTGAAACAATGAATGGATGAGGGTATGGATAAGCAAATTCTAAAATATGAGTCATATGAAATATGAATTTCACAAGTAAGAACTTAGACTAGTGTGCAAAAATTAACATAGCTATCATAAAGTCATAGAATGGGAGTAATTATTTCAGTTGATTGGACAATGTCTTTATTTTAAAAGAAAGATAAGATTTAAGCTGTAGAAAAAGAATGGAATCTACATACCAAGTACAGGGGAAAACACATTTAGAAAAGAGAACCTTTCCCCAATTGTTGAGATCACCGCTGAAGTCTAGAACTAGACGCATAACATGATAATATATACTATAATGAATATTATCACAGGATAAAACCATTGATATTCATTTAGAGAGATTACAACAATCCATTTTAAGTTCAATGTGTGCATCCCTGGAGATTTTGCTGAAATAAAATGATTGCTATTTGGACAGTGGCCATTGTCATTTTCTTCTTGTTTGGCTCCTACCATCCCTGAATAGAGTTTGCTTCCTACTTGGAAACCCAATCTGTCCTGATGATCTGGTGATGACACCAGTGGTGCGACCACAGCAGAAATGTAGAGCCCTTTTGACCCCTGCCCCACATTCAGGCTTCACAGTTATTACAGCATTGGATGGTGTACCATACTCCATCACAAGAACTCCCTAGTTCTAGGGAATGATGATTCTGGCTTCAGTGAAACTGGAAAAGAAAATGTTATCAATCACCTCACAGTATGCAATTCTAGACATTCTTTTGCTACTGGGTATACCCTGTGCTTTGGGTATCCCAAGTACATGTTCATGTTAGAATACTGCTCGAAACCTACAGCCTTGTCGTTTATATGGAAGGTCTTATTTTATTGCATTTTCATTTTATGCTTTAAGTTTTTAAAATTTACTTATTTGGTACAAGGTCTCACTAAACAGCTCAGACTTATAGTGATCCTCTTGTCTCAGCTTCCCCAGCACTGGGATTATAGATGTGTGCCACCATGCTAGGCTTCAGAGCCTGCATGGCATGCCTGGGGCAGGGCTGACATGTCATACAGTATTTGGGATTCAACTCAGGTCCTTGCACTTGCCAGCGAGGTGCTTTGACTGTTGAGCTACCTCCTCAATCCCATATTTTTCTTTTCCTTCTTTTTGTTTTGTATTTAGTTTTGGTGGCTGGCACAGCACATCTGGGTTCTGAGTCAGCAGGGTATGTGGTGCCAGGTATCAAACCAAGGTCCTTTTGCTTGCCAGGCAAGAGCTTAGACCACTGAGCTATCTCCTTAGCTCCTCCAAGTCTTAAGTATAGTCATCAATCTACTGCAATTTAGTTGTTGAAAGGAGTTCCATGTTTTACTATGCAAGCATGTAGATTTTCTAAGTCAGAGATAGATTTAAAAAGACATTTTACAGAAGTTTGTACTAAAGTCTACTAGGGTGCTTTCTAATGTTACTCTCTGTAGTATTACTATCTAAAGTGAAGCAAAGAATACAAGTACATCTAGTGGTTAGTTCAAATGAAACATGTACAAGAACAAAACAGTCATAAAATGTCCCATTAAAGAAACATAATAACCTGATAATGTTTCCATGTTTTAACCTATATGTATCACATTTTAACAAAGCTACATGAGAGTTAAAACACAAGCAACTATAAGCAACTGTGTGAGACAAAACGGTATGAGGCAAAGCATAAGCAATTATAAGCAATGACCAAAGACATCAAACTTAGAAGCACAAAAATTTGTTACCTAACTGAATCCCAATGTAGAATCTATGAAACAAAAGCAAGCTCGTACCTCCATCCAACGATCTTGTTAGACAACATCCAAATGATATAGAGGGATGAAACTCCCAACCTGAAATATATCTAGGCCAGGTTTGTGTTCTCTAAAACTGAAGAATGCATTTTTGGAATAGTAGAGGTTAAGAGTAGAATATATTTGTTGGAAAAAGAAAGATCCTATCCAAGAAAGGGACAAAAGGGAGACTTGTATGGTTTGTTTTTGAATCTATCTTTTCCAGGGATTTTTGTAGAGCAAAACCATGTGGTGAGATGGGTCTGAGAGGGAGAATATAGGCATTTTCTAGGTAGGCATGAGGTAGGATAAAATTATGGTCAACTAATAAGATCATGAGCACAATTGCTCAGGTAAAATTGATTAAATCCAGGACCAAAAAGGGAAGCTAATCACATAGCAAGTGGGTCTGAATACAAAACAGGGACTATTCTTGTAGGGAGCCGGATTAATGACTCTTACAGGCATCCTCAAGGTGAGAGGCATATTTTGAATATCAATCCCTGATGTATATCCTTTGGAAGACACACATTTTTTTATCTTTTGTCTTGAGGTGTGGCTTTAGGTAAATGATTCTTTGGGTGATGCAATGTAAAATAATCTTATAAAATATGTGTAATGTATTCAGTTGTTCCCCTTGAACAATTTCAAATGACCACAGAGAGATTGGGCACCAATCTTTGATAGCAGCCTAATTTGTCTAGTAGTCTAATTTGTCTTGCGGTGTGACTCATAGGTGTCTGTCTCTCTCAAAGTTGTAAAGTCATCTTGGAAATCTTCCATACTTTTCCTTTGAGAGCCCAACCCAGTCTGACTACCTATAATATTTGTGTCTAACTCATTTTCCTAGAACAAGACCTCAACTCAATGTCACCAGCTAGTACTTGGGCCAGTTAGAAACATTCTTCTATTCCTCTTTAGCTGACAAATGGGATCAGTGGCCTTTTTCACCTAACTTTCAACAAGTACTCGTAAGCCTCATTTATTGCAACTTAAGAAAAGAGTGACCTATGACAATTCAGAAAGGCACCCTCAAATATATCAATCAGTTCCAGTCCTAATATAGATAGATTATTTGGAGCACTTTAGGGCATGACTGAATTTCTCATTGATCTGAGACCATATGTGTGTTTTTACAAGGTTAATCGGAAAAAGCAAGAAACTCCTCTTTGCAGGCGATAAACCAAAGAGCACTATGAGTTGTTGCATTAGGTACATGACCCTGAATGGAGACTCAGAGGCACTAAATAAACACTCCCAAAACAAGCAAATAACCCTCAAAAGAAAAAGAAAAAAAAAAAAAAAAGCAGAAAAAAAAAGAGAAATAAAGGGAGAAAAAAAGAAAAAATCCCAAATGTTCATAAAGAACTTTTCTGGATTTATTATGGAAGCTGTGGTAGATTGACAGTAGGTAATAAACTTGTTGCACCCAGTTGAAATCAACTAGTAGAGGGCTAGGTATCAGAGCATTAACTGAGGATTGTTGCCAGTAGCATAAGAGGCAGAACTGGAGAAGTGATAGATTTTGAGAAGCTGTTTAGTGAAGCTGCTGGGAAGACGTTGGACCCTGCTGATTCTCTTGGGCTATTCTGCTGGGCTCTTCTGCTTTTTATGCTAGTTTTCCTGGTGAATTTTTTTTCTCATTGAAGGAGCTCAGGACATGTTTGAAACTGAGAATGGCTATGGCTCATGTTGAGGAAGCTCTGTTTTTCCTCTTGATCTTTGCTTCCTATCTGTGGAGGAGTTAGGATCTCATCTCAGTCTTTTGGAGAAGTTTGTCATGGTGGCTTTTCTGATTGGAACTCAGCTTTCCTCACCTTTGAGGAGCTTATGACCTCATTGTTGCTGAAGATGACAGGCACACTTTTTGTGGGAGCTCTTGTTCTGACCTTGAGCATTGCTTCCTGGCTCCTATTTGGATCCATCAGCCTGACGGCACAGATTATTCAACCTGCTAGTTTACAACAGTGACCTTTGGGCCTTCTTAGCATCTAGCATCATCTGTGAAACATGTCTTCATGAGGCATTGTTATGGACTCTAAAGTCTCCAACGGGACTTGAAGGAGGGATTGTTATGAGTTTAGGTCATCAGTTGAATTCACACAAGACATTATAGTAGGATCAAGGCCCTTAGCTTGATTCTTTGATCTTTAGTGTATGGGTAGATTTCCTCAGTCTTGGTATATGATTCTTTTGGTGCTTCAATGCAAAATAATCTTATAAAATATATGTAATGTATTCAGTTGTTCCCCTTGAAAAATTTCAAACCACCACAGAAAAAGACTGGACACAAAGCTTTGACAAGAGTCTAATTCCTTGGGAGATCAGAACCCTAAAAATCTGGTAAGTGTCAGTGAATTTGTCATCATGTTTGTGTTCTTCACATAATATTTGGACTCTTTCTGATGGAGGGAAATGTCTTTTGTTGTCTCTGCAAGTATTACCACCATTTCTAAACTTCAGAGTACTGACATATTTATTGAGAAATCACAGTAAATCCTAATACACACCCAATATAAATGCTTGCATAGTTTTATGAATTAGTAGATGAAGAGTTCCATCATACATGTTTAAAAAACATTGCTCCTTAATGAAAGTATGCACCCCCCACATTTCAATGCCTTAAACTTGGTACTTAATGAGAACTTTTTTTATTGGAAACTGAAGGAAATATTGCATTCTGGGAGACACACGACAAGCACAAAAGCAATGCTTCATTTCACTACCATTGATAATGTAAAGTGACAGGTCTTGTTTTGAAGAGGTTACAATTTAGAGGATCCCTTTCATGGGCCACTGAGTCTGTTATATTAACTGAGATACTTTTTTCTTCAAGTTTTTTTTTCCATTTATTTTTAAAGATGTGCTACTAATCCAGCTTGGCATCATGGAAGCTGACAGATTTTTGGTAGCTTTTCCAATTTATTCTACACTTGATCTTAACCAAAAGGCCGAGAAGCGATTCCAATTTATTCTATTATTATTGATCTATTAGGTTCTCTGTGTTAGATTCTTTTTTGCTAACTGGATTTCCATGGCTGCTGATAGCAGCTACATACATACCATAAGCTGCCTACCAACAGGATGGTTGGTGTGTGATCTCCTGTATTCCTTTTTAAAGAATAGTAGGGAACTTCCTGAAGTCCTACATGAGCCCCTTTTATCTTTAGTAGCATGTATGAGTCATCCTTGGAGCTAATGGGTCTATAGAACATTGTGATAAATTACAAGGAAAGTGTAGTATTGAAAAAAATAATAGGTTCATTTTGTTGTGCTCTACAAATTCTTGAGTAATAATTTTTAAAAATTAGATATATGAGTCCTAAATTTTACTTTATTTATTTATTTCGATGTATTTAATACAGCGTCTATAGCATCTCACTACATAGGTCAGATTCATTTTTTTTCTATGTCATTATTATTTTTTTAATTGTTTTTTTATTGTTTAAATTTAATACGGGTTATATTACATATTTTGATCATCAGATCAGTTTAGATTAATACATATAGGTATATAAGATTGATCAAACAATTAAACATTAACCCTTCTAAATCAACATTATTATCTTTTTTTTTTCTTTTCCCCTTTCTTTTCTTTGAAAGTTGACATATTGCATAATGTCCTCACAATCATTCTACAGAGTACAGTGTGTGGGCATGACCCACCTCCCTATTGATGTTCTTAGAAAAAAAAAGGAAAACAATATACTTCTCTTTGGACTAAGAGGAAGCAGGTACATATACAGTCAAATGTTCTGCAATTGCAGTGGGCCACCAGTGA
>PVJA010001005.1:0-20563 GCA_004027025.1 Myocastor coypus
ATCAGTACTAAAACCCATAATCCCAGGGATCATGGATCAAGTCTCAAACTCTAGAAGTCCCCGCCCAATGACTCCATGAGGCTTTGGGGGGACAACTAGACATAAACCATAACAATATCCTCAATAAAATACTAGCAAATAAAATATAGTAGTAGATCAACAAGATTTTACATCATGACCAGGTAGTATTCACCCCAAGGATGGAAGGATGGCTCAAAATACACAAATCTATAAATGTAATACATTGTATCAATAGAGACCAAACCAAAAACTACATGATCATCTCAATAGAGGCACAAAAGGTTTTTGACGCAGTCCAACCAATCATTAATGATCAAAACCCAAGATAAAATTGAAATAGATGGTCTATACCTCAATCTGACAAAAGCCATCTATGACAAACCAACAGCTAACATAATTCTAAAAGGAGAAAAACTGAAAGCTTTCATTCCCAAATCAGGCACAAGACACGGATGTCCTCTGCCACCACTCTTTTTCACTATAGTTCTGAAATCATTAGATCCATTAGATAAGAGAGAGAAATAAAAGGAATAAGAATAGACAAACACAAAGTTAAACTATCATTACTTGAAGGTGACACAATACTGTATTTGGAAAGCCCAACAAGCTCCACCAAGAAACTCCCTAGAATTAATAAGCAAATTCAGTAGCATTGTAGGATACAAAGTCAATATCTAAAAATGAGTAACATTCTTCTATACAGATAACCAACTCACTGAAAAATTAGAGAAACAATACCCTTCACAATAGCATTTAAAATAAATGAAATATTTTGAAATTAATGTAATGAAGGAAGTAAGAGATACTTACAATGAAAATTACGATGCTCTATAAAAAAGGAATCAAAGAGGAATTTAGAAAATGAAAAGACAAAGGCTTTGTTCCTGGATAGGAAGAACCAACATTGTGAAAAGTTATACAGATTTAATGCAATCTCTATCAAAATAGCATCAATGCACCTCACAGAACTAGATAAAACATTCTGAAAATGTATTTGGAAAAAGTAAAGACCTAGAACAGCAAAGGTAATCCTGTGTAACAAAGGCAAGGCTGGAAGCAGTACAATTCCTGATGAGAAATTATACTACAAAGCTACTGTGATAAAATAGTGTGGTACTGTCTATATATATATATATATATATATATATATATATATATATATATATATATGGGTCAATGGAACAGATTAGAAGATGCAGATACAATTACAAACACACTCAGTTGTCTTATTTTTGACAAAGGGGCCAAATATGTTCATTGGAAGAAAGAGCCAATTTAACAAATGATGCTGGAAAAACTGTCCCTCTATATGGTGAAAACTAAAACTAGACCCAGGTCTATCTTTAAGCAGTACACTAAAGTCAAAATGGATTAATGACATAAACATTAAAACTAAACCACTAACTTTACTGGAAGAGAAAGTAGCTGGAACTCATGAAGTACAGGGGTAAGCAGACAGTTCATGAACAAAAGCCAAACTGGATGTGTAATACTTAAAAGAATCAACAACTGGGACCTCATTTTACTGAAAAGAACCTCTTTCACCTGGGCTCTTAATCTACTTCCATGAAAAATGATCCTTAACCTGCTGTTTCTTCAAGCACTTTTAATTGAAAATATTTCATATACCAAAAAGATAAAGTGTTGATGGCATCCTCTGAATTCCGGTATATGTTTAAAATATTTATGAAGAAAAATATTAATGAAACTATCAAACATTTGGGCTGGGGAGAGAGCTCAGTAGCCTAGGCACCTGTCTGCCAGGTGCAAGGACCTGGATTCAATCCCTAGTACCACATACTATGCTGGCCCTAGGCACTGAGCTGACCACTGAGACTAGGCATGGTGGCACCTGACTGCGGTCCCAGTGCTGGGGAGGCTGAAAACAAGAGGATCAATACAAGTCTGAGTTGGATGGAAAGACCCTATACAAATCAATAATTTAACAAATAGAAAAAGAAAAAAATCAACTAATTTATTTTATTTTATTTTTTTCATGATTTAATATTTTTATTGTTTAAATTTAACAATGGTTATATTACATATTTTCATCATCAGATCAGTTTAGATTAATAGATATAGGTATATATGATTGATCAAACAATTAAACATTAACTCTTTCAATAAACATTACTTTTTTTTTTTCTTTTTCCCTTTTTTTAAAAGTTGACACATTGCATATTGTCCTCACAATAGTTCTACTGAGCACAGTGCGTGGGTATGACCCATCTCCCTATTGATGTTGCTAAGAAGAAAAAAGAAAAGAAAATTCTTCTCTTTGGACTAAGAGGAAGCAGATACATACACAGTCAAATATTCTGCAATTTCAGTGGGCCACCAGTGAAGCTTATAGTGTTGGAGGCTATTGAATCTAAGGCTCCTAAAGCTCATCTCACCAATCTAGCTCTGTGTTTCATGCACTGTAACGATCTAATTGTTTTTTAAAAATTCTATTTATTTTTTTAATTTGATTTTTAATTTTTTTTATTTTTTAAAGAGAATAAAAATAGTAAAAAATGTATTAGAAAAATACATTAGAATTCCACTAAGCAAAATGATAAGAATCCAACAATGGTTGTTATATTACACGTTGTTGTCTTCAAATTATTTGCTCAGATTGTCAAATATAAGCACGTAGAATTGGTCAAAATTATAAAAAATTAAAAAGGAGAGAAAAAAGTTTAACATTAACTTGTTTCTTTCAAGAGCCTAGCAGAAATCAGCAGTGTCATTATTCAAGCTATCTTGCACGTATACATATGTATTTCTTTTTCCTGTTCTTTCTTTCCTCCTTTCCCTCATCCTAGTTGTTCCCTTCTTTTGAAAGATTTCTTTCCCTTTCACCTTATCTATTGTACCTTTCAGATTTTATTTACTCTTTCAGGATCATTTCTTGGGAGACCGTATCATGTTTACATATGCAGATCTAATTTATTTCCCTTAAGAGTATGGTCTCTGCTTGCATCAGAAATTTAATGCTATCTTGCTATATTTTTATAAAATAAAAATAAACGATAAAACAAACTGCAAGACATATAGCTCCATGGCACAGTACCCATCTGGCAATTTCAAGGTCCTGATTTAGATTCCTGGTGCTACTGCTACTGCCACTACTGCTATCAGTACTACTATTGCTAGAACTGTAATTTTTTAAAACTGTCAAAATGTTTGGTCTTATGTAATTTGAATTAGCCATCAGTCACATCTTCAGATCACATTCACCCTGTATAGCTTATTAGAAAACTTGGCTTAAAATTATTTGCAAGTGTGTGACGTTTATTAAAATGTGGCCCTGTCCCGAGCAGCATCATTTAGTGAAGGACTGTGCCCTTGGGCTCACTTTCTTGCATTCAGGTAGAAAGACAAACAACAGACTATATCACAGTTAACATCAGTTAGGATGCCAGACACTGCCACATAGGAACTGAGGGGTTTTGGGTCAGTCACTTAATCTCTTTATCTCTCTGTCTCTGTCTCTCTGTCTCTGTCTCTTTCTCTCTCTCTCTCTCTTTCTCTCTCCCTCTCTTCCTTCATCTGCTTATCTGCTGTATAGGGGAAATAACAACACCTTTCTCATAAGACTCTTGTGGTTATCAAACAACTTAGCTCATCTAAACTACTTATAATAGCATGTGACAACAGTATGCTATAAATGTTAGTAGCTGTGCTTTCTTGTTATGCTACAAAATTTCTTGCCACCTAGCATCTCTGTCCCTTTCTCAGTCCTTACTTCAGCAGTGTGCCTACTTCCATTCTTGGAACTAGCTAATGCATTTCCTCTTAATAACAAGCCCCATAAAAGGCTTTTAAAGAGAAGGTGTTTGACTCACAATTTAAACTTGAATGCTTTATGACGTAGAGCCAACCTATTGTGTACTGTGTGTGCTATCGCTCATCCAATGATTAGCGCCCATTCACTTCTGCCAGCCACATCGTTTTATCCACAAGTTATAGTGCAAAGAAGAAAACACCTTTCATGAAGCTTTTCAATGGTCTTGTAAAAAGCCCTGGACTCTTGACATTGGGAAATGGATTTCAAATAAATACAAAGAATGCTTGTTTTATCTTATTCATCACAGAGTGAGAGAATTTGAGTTGTAGCTCTTTGCTTAATTACATGTTCATACTGAGAGGTCCTAATGGTTATAACCTGAACTAGGTATGTTAACAATCAAGGTGCCAGGAAGCCTGGACTGTGATATTCTCAGGTATCTACATTTTAGAAGGCATAGAGACCAGATCTTGGAGACATTTCTGGATAGTGTACATCTGGGCTTTATCTGGGTTCTGTAAAGACATAGTCATATTACAAGAGATAAAGTTGCAAATCTATAATTCTTTCACCTTGTCAAAAGAAAAATGTTTTCTATTTATTTTAAAATTTTTTCTTCTTCAGGAAGTGCTAGCATAAGAGAGGGATAGCTGTTTCTTCTGTACACAAATGTAGAAAATCCACTGTAAGTCCATTGTCTGTGGAATGAACATGCAGCTGCTCTCACAGGGAGAATTCACATGAGGTCTTAGGACAATGTCTAAGGAACAACAATGGGAATGAGGGAAAGTTACACTTTACCTTGAAGTACTGAAGAAAGTCTCTGTGGAATCTGAATACATAGTGTGCATTTCAGAGTGAATGTCACCAAGATGGGCTTTAAGAAACACAGCAGAGCCCATTTGGGCTCAGTGGACTAACGTACATGCTTTGATGCCCAGCATGCCATGCCAGCCCTGCTCTTGGAGCACACTGAGACAGTGAACGAGACTGGGCATGGTAGCATGGGTCTTTAATCCCAGCACTCAGAAGGCTGAAAAACAGAAAGGATCACCGAATCCAATCGGTGCAGTGAGAGCATGTAAGCCCTGTACTAAATACATACAGCAAAACAAAACAACAACAGCAACAGAAAAGAAATACAGCCGATGCAGCAATTATTCTTTTTGTTTGTTTTCAGATTCAGTATTACAAATGTAGAGGAATGTGCTAGGAAGGTGTGCAGTTCCTTAGAGGAAAAGCAGAAGAATAAGAGGACTCCCAAGGTTGATAAAGAAGCTCATGACACAGCTAGCAAACTTCTGAAAGTTCAGAAATCCATTATGAAACGGAAGACACTGTAAGTATTTCATCCAACAGATTGGCCAGCAAAGAGTTAATATACCTCACTGCCCCAGCAAACATATATTGAATGTGCTCTACAAAGAATTTTTAGATAATATCTATAGTCATTTGCAAATTTGAAAGGGAAAATTGTATTAATGAGCTTTTCTGTTGCTAGAAAACAAATCTGGCATGTACAGTTTAGAGGAAGAGAGCTGTCATTTGCCTTATGGTTTCCAAAGGCAGCTCATCGTGGTTAAAATATGTGGTGGAGTAAACAACTTTTTTTTTTTTTTTTTGTATTTTAGGGAAGGGTCTACAGGGTGTTCAGGGTCTCACTACTAGATTGGACTTGTAGTGATATGCCTGTTTACAGCTTCCCAAGAGCTGGGATTACAGGTGCATGCCATCACACCCAGTCCCAATTGTCACTTCAGCACACTCCAGCAGGTGGGGACAGCACCGTAGGCCCAGGGATTGAGTCCCTGGAACCCTGTGACTTCCTGAAGGTGCTTTAATCTGCTGAACTATTTGTCCGGCCTAACAGCTATTTTGTTAGAACAGCAGGTTCAGAGGATGACAGTACCTGTGTGCATAGTAGTCAAAGCCTGCCTGATAAGTCCTCGGATTCCTATGTGGTGGCATGTATAGATTTATTTCTTAAAATGTTATTTTCACAAACAGAGATGAAAAAAGTCAGAAAAAACCAAGGGAATTGGACCAAATGCTCATACATGAAGCTGAATACAACTGTCTCCTGAAAAGTCTAGAGAAGAACTTGGAAATTCCTCAGGATTGTACATACATTGATCAGAAAGCAGTGGATCCTGAGGTCAGTGAAGGAAGGTCCTAGTTCTCTGGGAGAATATGTCATTCATCAGCCGTAGCTTCTCTATTATAGAAGAGACTAATGGAGAGACTAAATATAATCCAAGGAGGAAGAGAAATCCCGCACAGCACCTCATAGAGGACACTCTGGCCATGTGTAACCCTTGACAGCTCTCCAGCATAATTAAAAAGCAATATTCACCCTTGATGGTGTCTGTCCTTTCTATTTGTATTTTTTTTTTCTTTTTTTTTTTTTTTTTGCTTTTTGAGACAGGGTCTCACTATGCAGTTCAGGCTAGCCTTAAGCTCACTTTTGTAGCCCAGGCTGGTCTCGAACTCACATCGATCCTCCTGCCTCAGCCTCCTGAGTGCTGGGATTACAGGCGTGCGCCACCACGCCCGGCTCTATTTGTATTTTTCTTACTCTGAATTCTAGACTTCAATGTCATATGTCTCACTTGCAAATTGGGGCCCATGTGGTATAAAACTCTGAGAAATACCTGCAGAATTTCTTAGAATCAGAGATTTTCTCTATTACGGATGAAATAGACCACCAGTACCTTTTGCCATCATCTTTGAAATTATTTTGTTTTGCAAACTATTCATGCTCACCGTAGTGAAGTTTGGAAAACATGACAGCAAAGCAATGCTATCACTCAGAAATAGCTGTTTTTAAAAAATGTACTTTGTATTTCTTTTACCTATTTCTATAAACACGTGTACATTCTATTTTATACCTTTATTAAATTTCATGATCTCTTTCTTTTTCATAACCATGTATTTTTCAACAATATTCGAATGGACTCTTGTAGCTCCTTGACTACGCAGTTAAAAGAACCATCAACCAGCCTTTTGTTTTTATATATTTAACCACTTTTTCTTACCTCTCACAAGCAGTGTTTACTTTTCTACATATTACTCTAGACACAGCTTGACTTGCTCCATAGGACAGGACATTTTAGGGCCTAGCCTTCAACCTGCAGGGGGATGTAAGTATTGCATGACCTTACAGGTCAGGGAAGAATTCTGTCTCACAGAAGTCTGGGTCTCTGGGGAAACCTCTAAGTCTCATGTACTGACCTGATGTCCTTCAGCCAAGTGTGGGTCTTAAATTCACATTTTTTCTGGATATTTTACCTACGTTTCTATCAGAATGACTGAACCCAGAAGGGGAAGTGAAACCTTTTGTGATAATTTGTTTAAAGAATTGAGAAAGTATGTCTGGTAATGGATGTTGATGCCTCCCCAGAGTTTATTTTATTTTATTTTTAAAAAAATGTATTTGATTGTTGTAGGGTCTCACTACACAGCTCAGACTCATGGTAATCCTCCTGCTTTCAGCCTCCAAGTGCTGGGACTATAGGCTTGAGTTGCTATGCCTAGACTCTGGCTGGGTCAGCCCACCCTGGGGGCAGGGTTGGCATGGCATGTGGTGCTGGGGATCAAACCACGGTCCCAGCACTTATCTAGTAGCCCCCCAGTTTTTTTTCAGTCACATAAAGTTGATTTGTAACAGTTGTCTCACATAATCACATCATTTTTAAAATTTTTTATTTTTAAATTAATTTTATTGATATAATTTAGTCATGATTTAATAAATAATGATCATACGCAGTATAGGGACTTTGTACTTATTGCATAGCAATTTTTATCCCAACATTTTTCACTCATTTAAAGGTAGATAAGAGATTAATAAAATCCCTGAATTGTTTGCTTTTTTCAGTTATGGGAGACCGTGTTTAATCGTGTGAAATTTGAAAGAAAATATAAAGAACTGAAACGTTTGGCAACAAGGGGTATTGGATACCATCACAGTGCCATGTCTGCCAAAGAAAAACAGGTGGCTGAAATTCTCTTTCGCAAAGGATTAATTAGGGTACGCACTGTTTCTTTCTTTCTTAAAAATGGAAGCTGAATGTTTCTGAAAAATAAGAACATCGTATTTTTATCACTTTTTCGTTACAGTGTATAATGTGACTGTATTTCCCCATATTATTTAATTGGGGGAAATTGTTTAAAATTTATCATTCAGTTTATCTATTTTGATGAAAATAAAAATATTTCCTTAACAGATTGTTTTCCAAATATTTCTACTGTGAACTCTTCTCATGGAGATCTTGGCACCACCCCCTGCTTTTTGTTTATATTATTTTTTAAAAATGCCTGCTGTTTACACAATTTTGGTTACATGGGTTGGAAGACATTTGTAGTAGATCTGTAATCAGGTCTTTCTCTAATATAATACCTGGAATAAAGGCAAGGACATGTGTTTTCTGAGACTTTGCTGCTTACTTTAGCAGAGTTTTAGATGTGTTATTTTTAGTGTATGTGTGGCTCAGCGAATTGAACCCAAGGGCTTTGTGCTGAGCTATATCTCTAGTCTTTCGATACTTTTGTTTTGTTTTTGTTTTGTTTTGTGACCACGGTTCGAATCCATGACCTTGCACTTGCCGGCAGGCACATGTGCCATGGAGCTATCTCCCCTGCCAGTCTTTTGAAACTTTAAGATAGGTTTGCACTAAGTTACTAAGTTGGCCTGGCTGGGCTCCAATTGGTAATCATCCTGCCTCAACATCTCATGTTGCTAGGAGTACAGGAGTGAACCCCAAAGTTAGATTTTGAGTTATAACTTCTAAATGTAAGCAAACTTTTAGATTTTTCTTTCTTGTCCTTTTTGGGTCAATTATTGTGGAAATTCTAGGTGGGGTGTCTTCCTTTTACTTATTACTGAGCTACATTATTTATGTAGATGTCTTATTTAACTTTAGTAGAGGAAGTCAATAATTAACCATAATAGGTTTATAAAAGATTTTCTGGTCTTTCAGATTTTTTTTTTCCTAATAATTTATTTATAAATACTGACACCTGCAATGTACCAGTGATACGAATACAGTGAAAGATGTACAGTGGTAGATGATGCTTGCAGTCTGATATCAGACAAGTAAACAAATAAGATCAGTCAGGTAATTATTAGTACTGAAAGAGTAATGTAGAGCAGAGAAGTAAATAATGATAGTACAGAGTGTTTTTTGTGTGGTTGTTCAGAAATTTCTTGGTGACATTTGAGGAAACAATGGAAGGAGCCCTCCAAATGGTATTTAGGGAGAATATTCGGGGTACACAAATAGCACTGTAACACCTCGACTTGAAAAGTGCATAGCGTTTTTGAAATAGGAAAATATTAGTGTATCTAATATTTATAATTTTCACACCATCATTTAATTAAAAACCAAAGAGGTTTATTTTATTTTATTTATTTGTTTATTTTTTTGTGGGACCAGGGTTTGAACTCATGACCTTGCACTTGCCCAGCAGGCACTTGTGCCTCGGAGCTATCTCCCCAACCCCCACCAAAGAGGTTTAAATAACTTTGAGTAAGGAAACAATTACATTTCATTAAAAGGCTGGCATGAAATATCTTTTTATTCTCTTGACAGGTGGTGACAGCTACTGGCACGCTTGCTTTAGGAATCAACATGCCTTGTAAATCTGTGGTTTTTGTTCAAAACTCAGTCTACCTGGATGCTTTAAATTACAGACAGGTATTGCAATGTACATATGCTTATTTAATCAATTGCTAACATATGGTTATAAAATAACTTTTAAAAATGGAAATCATCATTTTTCAAACTTGTTACAATTCTTGCATGGCATTCTTGGCATTCATCCCTGCCTGGGTACTGTATTTAGCATGCTATAATGGAAAGCATAGGAGTTTCAACTCATATGTAACTATTGCTGACCTGGGGTGTGACCATTCATGAGTTATCTAAATTTCCTGATGTTCCTGATCTGTCTCCAGAATGGGTGACAATTGTCATATCATTACATTTATTTATTTATTTATTTATAACATATATTTAGTACACAGTCTTGCTACATAGCTCAGACTCATAGTGATCTTCCCATTACAGCCTCCCTAGTTCAGGCATGTGCTACCACTCCTGGTTTCCATGGAATCTCATAACAATCATAAGAATTAAATGAAGATACATATATAATAAAGATACGTATCAAAAATGATAAACAGTTACTTGTTCCCTTACTTAGCACAAGATTTTGCACACTGGGTTTAGTGTTTGTTTGCTTTTTTTTTGCTTGTTTGTTTTTTCTGCTCTGTTAAGACATAGAATCTGTTATCAAGGCTGCTTCATTACTCTCCTTAGTGATGTTAGATTTTTGCCTTATATAGTTGTATCTAATGTCATTAGCAGCATCAGCCAAATGGAGCAAAGTCCTTCAATTTAGATTCTTATTCTGTGTCCTGAAGAAAGCATAGTACAGTGATGGCAAACCTCTTATAGACTGAGGGCCAAATTGCAACCCTAAACCCATTTATTTATCACAAAGTGACAGCACTTCAATTAAAAATGAGTACTGAGGTTTCAGTGTAGAGAAAAGCAAACAAACAAAACCTCATCCAGTAACATCTTTTCTCCTCCTTGGGCATGCCAGTTAGGTGCTTATACCACACATCTTCTGTTTTAAAAGAAAATCAATAATATGTATGCCATATGCTTGCCGCTGCTGACACACAGATTTTTAATAGGTCTGTGTATGCACATTTGGTTATTGTTTGGTTAAATTTAGATAGGGCATCCAAAATTTATATTTTTATCAAATGCTTCCTTTTTTCCTTCTGAAAGCACTTCTTACTCTCCTACAAACAGTGTTCTTGCTGAATTGAACGTTCTTCTGTTTGCCACTAACTTATCAGCCCCTGTCCTTTTATTTCTATTACTGCTGCCATATTCTGCATGAACTTTCCATTCCACCTTGGAGCTCTTGTACTTTGGTTTTACTATCCAGAGTATTAGGCTATTTGGGATGACAGATTTAGCAATTAAATGGACAGACTTTGAGTCCCGATCTTCCACTTACTAGATATTTTAGAATGGGTAAGTTTCTTAAACACTGTTCTGTATACCCCAGTTTCCACATTATGGGCACAAAATTTTATAACCTCATAGGTTATTGGAATGTCTGATTGATAACAAAAGTAAAGAAAATCCAGAACATTCCATGTAATTATTATTTACTATGACCTCAAGTGGCATTTCTGACTTTCATCTTGCTTATGCATGTCCTCGAATTGTGCACAGTATTTATTTTTGTAATTCGTAGCTCAACACACTTACGTGTGAGAAGGGGCAGAAGAAATCAGAAAGAAAGAACCTGGGGAGGTGGAGGAACCCATGTCACAGAGTTCATCTGCAAGTGAAGTTAAAATCAGGTTCTTATCTTTTGCTGCTATGTTCTTTGTTCCACATGTTATTATCGAAATTCTTGTTAGAATCAATGATATGAAATAAGTGCATAAGAACAGTAAGTGCCTCACCTTCCAACTCTGACTCAGTCATAGTAAGTCTTCTTCTGGACTATGTACAATCTCTTTGCTTGCAAACAGCAGACAAGACTCAGTTATTTCACTATGGAAGGAAAAGTACTTAGAGAAGTTTCACATTGTGAGTTTGTGCTGTTTCCAGATGTCTGGCCGTGCTGGACGACGGGGACAAGACCTGCTGGGAGATGTGTATTTCTATGACATTCCACTTCCTAAAGTAGAAAAACTCATAAAGTCCAAAGTTCCTGAGCTCAGAGGACAGTTCCCTCTCAATATATCTCTGATCCTGAGACTCATGCTGCTGGCTTCCAAGGCAGATGACGTAGAGGATGGCCAGGCAAAGGTACCATACTGGGGGCCATGAGCTCCCTACCGTGGCCACTGCTCTGGCTGTTATTGGGTCTGCTATTTTTCCCCCTGGAAAGCTGTAGTAATAATCCTTCACTGTTAGAGGTCTTTTAATGCTGTTTAATGTCTTCTAGAGAGGTCTATGGGAACTAGAAGAGAATAATGGACAGTTTTGTTTGCTTTATCAAACATGAATTTTTCAGCTGAATGGGTACTGAAAATCACCCAAGACAGGTGACTTAGGAAGATAAGTCACTTTCCTATGTGGTAGATGTGGTCTTGTTTACTGTAGACAAAGTGGTAAGCTGACTAAAAAAGATTTGGATTAAGTTTCTATTTCTTCCATTTGAAAGGAAAATGGCACATTTTTTATGACTCTGTAATAAAAGTTTGCTTTTCCTTAAAGAGCCGGGCATGGTGGCACACGCCTGTAGTCCCAGCGCTTGGGAGGCTGAGGCAGGAGGATCAGTGTGAGTTCAAGACCAGCCTGGGCTACAAAAATGAGCTCAAGGCCAGACTGAACTGCATAGTGAGACCCTGTCTCAAAAAGACAAAAAGACATAAAGAGTAATCTAGCTCCTTAAAGACTATTCAAGAAATGTAGAAAGTTGGAAGAAAGAAAAAAGGCATAAACATTTAGCTCTAGTACTCAGAGACAATTACATTATCATTTTGACTTAGTCATGGTTTTGTAAGGCATGTTTGTGCTTTTTGTGTGTGTGTTTGTCTTTTTGAGATAGCGTCTTGCTATATAGTTCAGGCTAGCCTGAAGCACACATTGTAGCCAGGCTGGTCTCAAACTTGGAAGGGTCCTCCTACTTCAGTCTCCCAAGTGCTGGGATTATAGGCACGGACCACCCTCATCAGCTTTTGTGCTTCTTTTTTGGTTTAAATTTGATTTTTCAACACAGATGAAGTTATATATAATTGGAATTCAGGAAATGGTTCTGGGTTTTTTTCTGATGTCTGGATTTAGATAAATATTTTGTGTTCAATCCCCATGAGAGACTTAGAATTCATAATTAGTTTTATTTTTATGAAAATACATTGAAAGGACTTGTATGAGGCCATTTCCTGCTGCTTATCATAATATACCACAGCTTCTGAAAATGTAGTGCCCAGGGGCTGCATTGAGTGACAGCTTTATTGGAATTGGAGAGTGTGGAGGCCAAAACTGCTTGCAGGGGGAGGATGGAAGTGTTCCTCTCTCTTCCTGGCTTCTCTTCCTCTTATACAACCAATAGGTTTCGATAATGGAGTCTCTACTCTATAAAACTTATAAACTTAAGCAGGTGCTTTAATCCACTGAACTGTCTGGCCAGCTTTCATGAACTTTTTCTTTTATTATGATTTCATAGGCATTTTAATGGAAATCTGAAAGCTCCATGAATTGCAGGTTTGACACTGGAAATCAAACACTATTTTTATATCTTTTGTTTTAATAAACCTAATTCCACTATTTGTCTAATAATACTATAAGATATGAATATATATATATATATATATATATATATATATATGTATGTATTTCTATAACTTCTGCAACTGAAAGTTCTTTTATTATCAGGTTGTTTGGAAATATATTTCATGAAGGACTGTAAAAGTTTTTTTTTTATTCTCATTTTTTTAAAGACTAAAAATAGAAACAAAGATAAAAAACAGTTATAAATAAGAGTACATATAGTGCAGAATTTCAAAACTAGAAAAATTTAACAATGGTTATATTACATATTTTCATCATTGGATCAGTTTAGATTAATAGATATAGGTATATAAGACTGATATAAATAATTAAACATTAACACTTTCTATAAACATTATTTTTTTTAACAGTTGACACACTGCATATTTTCCTCACAATAGTTATACAGAGCACAGAGTGTGGGCATGACACACCTTGCAATTGATATTGGTAAGGAAAGCAAAAAAAACTTCTTCTCTTTGAACTAAGAGGAAGCAGATGCATACACAGTCCAATGTTCCACAATTGCAGTGGACCACCAGTGAAACTGGCAATGTTGGAGGCTATTGATCCAAGCCTCCTACAGCTCATCACAGCAATCTAGTTCTGTGTTTCATGCCTCGCAATTAAGCTTTCCCACTGTGTGATCAAGGGCAAGTTAAAGCAAGACCTACATAACAAAATATTCATCTTTTGTATCTTCTAAGGTCAAATCCCCTCAGGATTAACTTTGGAACCATGTACACTGCTTTGTAGAACTGTTGTCAGTGTCAGCCTTTGGGATCAGTCACAGCTACGCTTGGCCAGTTTGCTTTCTGTGAAAGCCTGAGAGAATGTTTTTCTCTTGGTGACTCTCCTTAGACACACTATAGTTCATTTATCCCTTTCCTCTGAAGTCCCACAATCTCCTTGACCAGAAAATTTGGGACACCTCTGAGTTATAGGATATTACAGCACAGGTTCTCTTATGTCCTGAGTCCTTACTGACCTTGAAAGGCTAGGGCCAAAATATTGGCTATCCTCATAGCCTTTCTTTTTCTCCAATTTATGGTTTGTTAACTTACATTTTCAACCCTCCAGCAGAAATGCTTCGTGGTACTATTACTCTATAACATAGGTAAATGAGCTTATCATCACTAGGACTGTAAATGTTTAAGGCCATCCTGGGCTACATAGTGAGTTCAACAGCAAGACTCTGTCTCAAAAAATCTCTCTCTCTCTCTTTCTCTCTCTCTCCACACACACACACACACACACACACACACACACATATATATATACACACACACATATATATATATATATGATGTATATATGTATATATAACATATATATATTATAATTGTCATCATATGAATAAAGTGCTCTTCTCTTAGGTGCTGTCCGTGCTAAAGCATTCACTGCTGTCCTTCAAACAACCCAGAGCCATGGAAATGTTGAAACTTTATTTCTTATTTTCTTTACAGTTCTTGGTGAAAGAGGTATGATTGGGTTTTCTGTGAAATACTTTTGTTACTATATAGATTGTTCAACATGAAGAACTAACTGTAATATTTAGATGATTATATCCAAAGATTAATATTACTTATAATTGATATAATTATCAAAAGTAGGTGATAGCTGCCAATCTATTTTACATTGCTATTAAGTACTCTTTTCTCTTTTAAACTGCTAGTTAATAAGCTACTTATTAGGTATGTGGTGAGTTGAGTTAAAATAACAATTTTTTTTTTTTTTTTTTTTTTTTAGGGCTATCTAGATCAAGAAGGAAATCCTATGGGGTTTGCTGGACTTGTATCGCATTTGCATTATCATGAACCTTCTAATCTGGTTTTTGTTAATTTTCTTGTGAAAGGCCTTTTCCATAATCTTTGCCAACCAACTACAAAAGGTATATTGTTTTTCCATAATGTTAGTATTACAGACCTTCAAATTAGATAAAATAAAGTTAAATATCTACTAGATGAAAGATAGTGATTTTTTTGACACTGGTTTTACAGTGTCAGTTTCTTGAATGTGTTAACTTTAGGTATGCCTTTCTTTCAAGGTTTAGAACACAGTGAATAATATGTAATTTTTAAAAAACATTTTGTTCTAATGAAATATTATACGTGCATGACAGAATAAGGAAGGGCATTGCCTCACTATCTTCACAGAATCACTATTAATATTTTCACATTTTATTTTAATATAATTATATATTCTTTTAAAATAGCTGATAGTTGCATAAACCAGAATTTTATTCCCCTCTAACATATCATATTTTGTCCATGTTGTGTAAATTTTTAAGTAAATCCCATTCAGCACAAATTTCTAGAGAAGCTTTTTATTTTTACATTTAAGCAATACTAACTCATTTTCCACAAAATAAGTTGTGCTCTTTTGTAATATTTGTGCCTAAATTACTGTGTTTCTTGGTAGCTGGTAAATGTAGTACCTTTTACAACATTACTTTATCTTTTTCAATTAATAAGAATACTTTAGTGCCTAGTAGGGTTAGTCGAAATGTTCTAGAAATGTGTTGTATTGTGACACAGAATTACTTAGGAAGTGAAGTTCCTACAAAAGCTTTACACAAGGAACAAATAATTTCAAGAAAAAGGAAACAAAATTTTGTGTATTAATATGCATTGGCTGGATATTTGTTTGTAAGAATAAGGAAAATTTGATAACTTTAGGAGAAATAGTTGTTTAAAATTATTTCATAAATATGGAAACTGAAGCACAGAGAAATTAACTTGTCAGGGCTTTGTACTTTTAAAAATTCAGAACAAGGATTCACATATCAATAGTCTGACACTAGAGTGCCAGCTGTTTTAATAGCTTGGCATGTATGTCAGAAGTTCTTAAACTCTGAAGTCAAATGCTTCTGTGCTGTGCAAAGGAAAGGAACTCTGATTGATAATACACTAATATGAGAGGCAGGAGAGGCAGGTGGGCAAATAAGATGGGAAATTATTAGTGGGCTGGGTTTCAGAAGACCTTAAATGCTGAACTCTAGAAAATACTACTTATCATATATTTAGGTTTCACTAGAGATTTCTGAGTGTAGGAGAGAGACGTGCTCACAAATCTTGCAGGAAATCTGACTCTCTATGATGATTGAAGAAAATGTGGATAAAGGAGGTAAAGGAAAATCGTGGTTGGATGGTTGGAGCGTCTATGATCTGAAGTGGAGCAGAAGCAGGAATAAACACAATTACCGATAGAAACTCTAAGAAGACATGCTTGCCATCTCTGTCTCAGGGCTTATTTTCTGTGAAATGAAATGAAACGAAAATTTCTATTGAAGCATGAAAAAATGGATAGATGGTTTTAACACATTTATAATACATTTTGTTTTGTATAGGCTCAAAGCATTTTTCTCAAGATGTTATGCAAAAGTTAGTACTAGTATTGGCCAATCTCTTTGGAAGAAGGTACATCCCGGCAAAGTTCTTTAGTGACAAAAAATTTCATCAGTCAAAGGTAAAGAATATGATTCTCATAAATAGTTTAAGACAGCTTTCTTGAATAATTTGATCTTTTTATAATTAGGGTGCAACTTAATCTATAATTCAAAATCCTCCTTCTGTAAATCTTTCAAAGGGTTCAATGCTTTGAAGAAAATTAGGACCCAAGTCTAATTCATTTTTCCTTTCATTGTATCTAATTAAAGCATTAAGCAACTACTGGCAGAGGTAGCATTGTTTATTTGAGCAAAACAGTTATTCCCAGCGTTGGATCTCTACTTCCCTTATGATCTTACTTTGAGGTAAACCTATGTGTTGTGCATACTAATACCTTCTCCAAGAAAATATTAATATAGTCGTCCAGGAAATCATCTCTGTTTTCTAGCTTTGCATCACTGGCAAATTACTTTAGAAATGCAGTTTAGAGAAGAAAGGTTTTACTTCTGCATAGGCCTTCAGAGGTTTCAGGTCATGGTCAGCTGGTTCTGTGGCTGTTAGACATTATTATTATTATTATTATTATTATTATTATTATTATCAATTCTAATGAGAAAGAAATAGCAATGAGTCAGTTTCAAAATAGTCTAGTAAGACAGTTATGACAATATATTGCATGTTGATATATATAAATATGTCTACATATATATATAATATATATAATATATTTTACATATATATTATATATATTGCGTTAGACCTGTGCTGAGGAAGAAACCTCATGGTGGAACTGCATGACAGAAGAAATCCACTCACCTAGTGGCAGCCCAGGAGAGGGAGAAAGCTGAGAAGAAGGGATAGGAACCAAAATAGTTCCCAAGATGATGGCCCCATGTTCCACTTCCTCCCACCAGGCTCCCCCTCCTGTGTGCGTCACCTCTGAAATAATGCCGTCAAATTATGATCTTATTATTGATCCACATGATGAGTTAGCACTGTGATAATTCGGTAACCTCCACCAAATCTGATCACCAAGAAAGTCTTCAATACCATGAGCATTTTAGGGAGCATATTGGATCCTACACATGATGTGATATTTGAATCACTGAGGCCTAAATTTTTTTTCTAATTTATTTTATTTTTTTCTTGTTTCAGAACTTCTGTTTGTTTATTTATTTATTTTTATGGCCAGCTCAGCCCACCCTGAGGGCAGGTCTGGCACAGCATGTGGTGCTGGAGATTGAACCGCAGTCCTTGCAGCCGCCCAAGCTTTCCTAAGCAAGGTGCTGTAGACCACTGAACCATCCTGCCGGGCCCCACTGAGGCCTAAATTGTGAAAACTCATTCCTAATTTTATTTGTAGCATTTTACTTGAATATCATTTAATCAATATCAAAGACCATTGCTGATTCAGCTGACTAGATACTAAGAAAGTAGGATAGGCTGGTTGCTGGATAGCCTTAATGTAAAGGTGCTATGGAATAAAACAAAAAGAGTTAGTCTATACCATTTAACCCCACAAATGTCCTCTAGGCCAGTGTTCACGGCTTTAGTCCTCGACCTATCACCTTCATCCGTTCTCATCAGATGTCCATCTTTGAAATAGTATTTAATTTTCCTAGTGAAATAAATTCACATCTAACATATAGAGGAAAAGCTACCAGTTCTATCCTTAAAAGGAGGGCCATCATAAAAGCAAGGACAACAAAAGATGTTTTTGAGTAGAGACCTGGAATCTCCTTTCTTCTTAAATGTTAATTCAAATCTATTTCTAGGTTACATATATTAGACGGCTGTTAGTGCTCCAGTAACAGAGAGTGGTGAAAGCAATGGGAACTGCATGTGCTAAAATACTATGGTGGCAAAAGGGTTTCAAGGTGTGATAGGAATTTCAAACTTGGTTTTTGCCTCAGAAAATTTTCTAGTTTTGGGCATAGTCAGAATATTGGCTTTAACATAAGCACAGGGCCTCTCTGGTGAGAATCAAATGCTGAACTCATTTCTTGGTGATTGTACAGACCTGGAATTAGAGATGAGATACTTGAGGAACTCTAAGTACATGTCATCAGTGAAAGTTTACTACGTAGCAGGTATGAAATATCGGGCTACTACATGAAAAGGTTTTTAGAAAGAGAAAGGAATTTCCAAAGGATTATGGAATTTATTAAACAAAAAAAATCTTGCTAGAAGGAAGAGTGTGGGTCCACCTTTACACATTGACTTGTAGTACACTCAAGAAAATTTTGAAATTATGTCAGTAACAAAGATGAACATATAGGATAGGAAACTCCATAGGAAACAGCAGACTATTTAGGAGTATTTTAGGCCTGAGAAAACTGAGAGACACCAGCTTGCTTTACTCCAAAATCCCCAAAAAGCCATGACCCAGGAGCAGGAATGTTGTAGATACAGACTGAGGCTTATTAAAAGTACAAACCAATAACAATTCACTCTACTTGGCTGTGGGCGACCCCAACTTTACTCTCTTGGTCAAGTACAGAGATGTGAAACTCACTCTTTTGAAAGAACATCTGGCTAAGATTAATTAAAACCCTTTAAACCAAGTGAGATTAACACCAGGAATACAAGTGGGCTTTTTTTTTTTTTTCTTTTAAAAAAAGATGTGTTTTTGAAAACTTCATTGACAGTAATATACTTTCCACACATGCCACTAGATTTTGTGAAATTTTCACAAGTCTCATTCTATTTAAGGCTGATTCTATTTTTTTAAAAAAAGATTTTAATGACTGGGCGTGGTGGCTCACGCCTGTAATCCCAGCACTCGGGAGGCTGAGGCAGGAGGATCAGTGCGAGTTTGAGACCAGCCTGGGCTACAAAAGTGAGCTCAGGACCAGCCTCAACTGCATAGCGAGACCCTGTCTCAAAAAGACAAAAAAAAAAAAAAAAAAAAAAAAAAGATTTTAATGAAGTAGGTGAAGCTTTAAGGTTAAAGGGTAGAGTGCTTGTTTTCATAAATGAAGATAGAAACAAAAAAGAATGTTACCTCACTTCTGCTTGTGAAGAAACAGTGGTCTTACTGAATAAATAGACCTTTATTTACCTTTCTTCTTCCAAAGACTCAGTTGGAATGAAGTCTATAGATCTCTCTGAGAAATGTTTGACTTTTAGGTGTTCCTGGATGATCTTCCTGAGGATTTTCTTGCTGCTTTGAATGAGTACAACATGCAAACGACAGAGGACTTTGCCTCCTTCCTACTAATTGTGTCCAAGTTGGTTGACATGAATCAGGAATACGAACTCCCCCTGTCCCAACTCAGTGAGTATATTTCAGCTCCAGCTCCACTGTGGAACATTTTCACAATACATAACCTTTCCTAAGAGTAGTTTATCCCAGGGCTGGGGCTATAGTTCTGTAGAAGAGGGCTTCCCTATCATGAAGGCTTGAGTTCAGCTCTCAGTACTCAAAAAAAAAAAAAAGAAAGAAAAAAACAATATATATATATATTCTCAGTAACTAAGATTTATATTTTACCTCCAGTGGACAGGAGTCCAATAAGGGTCAGTCTGTTTTTTAATAAGTTGTTTCCTTCCACTTTTCAAAGAAAAACAAAACTAATTGGTGGAAATTAAATGGCTACTGGAAAAATGAAATGAAATATGTCATTTGCAAACCATCCTGAGTAAAGTCTGTCTTTGAATCAAGCCTGGAAGGTGGAGCAAACATGTCTATGGGACTGAGAAGAGCTAAAGTCTAACTATAGCATTGTTTTCTTGAGAGGAATTATACTTGATATCCATCAGCACCCAGTGTGAGTTAGTTCCCTGGATTTGGCAATCATGTGTTAGTCTTCCTAACAAGACAGGAGAAACAGAATAACATCTACTTGACTTTGGTAAACTTTAAATAATTGAGCTTTAAATAACTGCTATATGTGAATATTTGAAAGTAGTACTTGGGCCCGGCAGGATGGCTCAGCGGTCTAAAGCGCCTGCTTAGGAAAGCTTAGGCAGCTGCAGGGACCACGGTTCGATCCCCGACACCACATGCTGCACCAGCCCTGCCCTCAGGGCAGGTTGAGATGGCCATAAAAATAAATAAAAAAAAAGTTCTGAAA